>JAPYYW010000700.1:0-49555 GCA_030522545.1 Cremastinae sp. A BG-2022a
TCATTATTGTTTCCATGGTGATCGATCGAGGTCGAGTGGAAAAACCGATTAAGGCCTTAATTGTTCTGTTTTATGACAAAATTTGGAATTAGTAGGTCGATGTACCGTGTCGGGGTAAGACGTGTCGAGTCTCACCAGATAGTTCGGTACCGAAAAACATCAATTGAGTGTCAGTTCCGAATATTTTCAATCATCCGAAAAGTGAATAGTTCAGTGTTTCTAATTTGTAATAACGTTTCGAAATACTTTTTAAAAATGTCAGTTCGGATGTATCCTATATTAAAAAAATATGAAACCTCTAATCAATTAATCGGAATAGAGTGCATTGTGGGAAGTTGCATGAAAAATGCGCCTAGAAGAACAGCAAAATATTAATTAAAACGTCAAAAAAGCGGTCGCGTTGTCGCTCGTATATAAAAAAATTCACAAGAGTCTCATATTTTTTAATTTGTATTCGGTGCAAATTTACCAATCCTCTATAAAACAGGAAATGGTAAATGTCAGCAACTTTAAAGTTTGATCATTCTTGAAACACTCAGTAAGACGATTTCAAATTTAGCACAACAGTTTTTTATCCTACATAAAAAATGTAGAGTTATATAACTATCTTAAGAACGAAATACCAAAAATTTATGAAATTCTCATATTTTACCAAAAATACCGATCATACACCCTTAAGGTAGTTCGATATAGTTAATTACCGTATAAAAAAAGGGGCCACTCCCTTTCATGAAAAAGTATAGTGTTCATAAAGAAGACTACGAATTTTTGAAAACGATATCAGTAATTATAGAAAAAACATAATTATGCTAATTTTATTAAATTTTATTCACTTGTACTGGACTTCGAGAGTGCTAAACTTTTTCTAAAATGGAAACAACGGAAAATTTTCAATACAATGATTTATTTTCAGAAAAACTGAATGGTATATCATGTTACCTTTTTAAAAATATAACTTCTGTAAATGGTACTATAACATTTTTTTATTTTTACTTTTACTTTTTTCATTCGATTGGTTTTCTTTGTCTACAAAACATAATGTTTTAAAAATTTTCTTAAAAAAGTGATTTTTGGCATGAAACCACCTCAAGAAAATGTATCGAAACGATTGTTTCTCGATAATTATCAGTTTCCCAGTGACAATAATAATAATAATATTTTTAATTTTCACGTTGAGTGAATGAACCTTCTATTTTGTTCAATTATTTTCAAAACTCGTTACATATTTGCTCGTATGAGGAAACAAGAGGGAGATTTTTTCAATCTCTTTAATGTGCGAGTAAATGAAACGAAACTTGTTATTCAATTATAATAAAATAATGAAAAGTGGTACTTACGATTTCGAACCAGAGCAGAGGTAGAACAAAATTCGAGAAACGTTCGACGTTAGCGATACTGCTGATGTCCTGAAGCGCCATGTTTATTTGAAATCGAAAAGCCAAGTCTACCGGAAGTCCCGATTTTGGCTGGATGAAGAAGTACGACTCGTGCTTCTCCGCCTCGGGATTCAAGCCTTCCACCGCCTCAATTAATGAGGGATCGGATTTGAAGAAATGGGGATAGGACAAAGCTATTGGAAAACCTGTATAATGAGAATATAAATGAAAATTTAGTTTTATTTTAACATAAAAAACTTACAAAAGTAAAGTATATATAGAAATTAGTAGTGTCATAATTATATTAGGAATTTAGGAACCTTTTAGGAACCTTTCTTGAGATTAAAATTTATTTTTCGATAAGCCGAATATAAAAAATAAATAAATTAAATCAAACGAAATTTTTAAAAATTAATTTCGGTAGTGAATTTTACATAAAGTGACAACTGTACGAATTATATTGCAATAAACCCTCCGTGTGTACACTGGGTCTTTGAAGGAATATATAGTCCACATTTCAAACTTAAATTCCTCACTTATAAATAAAGGGTGGCATTCGGCTACGTCGCCTAAAAAATCTACATAGTAGTAGGGACTGAAAGATCTAAGGAGGCCCAGGTTTGATAGTTCATGTGCAAACACCAGCCAGTGCAAATCACTCCTGTTCCCTAAAAGGGTCAGTATAATGCAGTTTTTTGTCTTTTCTCATAGTTTTTCAGTTTTTTTTTCATAACTAAAATGAATATTTCATAAATTTTGATAATATTTTGGTTATTTTGTATAGACTCAAATCTTAAAAGTATAACTGGTATATTTCAGTCCATTGTTTTTCTATTAAAATAATCCCCACATTTAGGAGCTTAAATAATACTACTTTTTGAAGTCGACACCAAAGACCCTATTTTTTTGAAAGCTCATAGCCTAAGCTACAAAAGTCTAAAACCGTTTTTCCTAATATCTGTTTAGTGTAGAGCTAGGAATTTTTTAAACAAAATTCCGTTTTTTCTGCTTTTCAAAGTATTTTTAATTTATAATAATAACGTTTTTAATCGTTTGACTGTGGCAATTTTTGGGCCATGCAGTATACACACTTTAAAAAGTAACTCTGAATTTTTGTAGAGTTTTCAACAGTCTATAACATTTAAAAAAATCGAATATTCCCTAAAAGACCCAGTGTACACACCGTGTATCGAAAAATATAATGTACACACGAAGGGTTAAATATAAAAAATTTTGAAACATTGCCAGAACACTTGTTACACTCAACATCAACGTTACGTCTACTATGAAAAAAATTAGTATACAAAAAATTAAAAAAAAAAAAAACAAGTCGAGATAGAATTTTCGATTTCACTAATTTTCAAAACAGACTGTATGATGGAACACCCCGATTGCAACTGCGAAATATATTTTCAAAAAAAATTTAACAAATTTTTTTACAGCGTTTATGCATTTTATATCGTTTTGTTCCGCGAAGTGGCGTGTCTCAACGCTTGCATTAATGCAAGTTATGTGGAAGATATAACGAGAAGCAATCAAATCCAGCGTAACATCGCGCACGTAACAATTAAAACTTCGCTTCGGGGTATGTACGTCATTTATTGTTCAAGTTATCTTTTTTTCATAATTTTCGCACATTATTCTAGTTCTCTCTCTCTCTCTCTCTCTCTCTCTCTCTCGCTCTTTAGCAAGATACTAATTTTTTATTTGTTCGATGACAGTACTCGCACGCGTCAAAGTCTTTAAAAATCATCACATTTCGAGAGAATTCTCGCGATAATTTTGCCGCTATACGCCGATCCGCTTTTATCAATTATTTCCATTTTAATGGCATCTGAGATTTTTTTTTGTCACCGCTCGTCACTGTTACGCGCATTTTTGCACGATTATTAAAAAAAATTATTTTCCATATAATTCCTTCGACTGTACTTTCAATCGTTTCAGTTCTTTTTTAAACTTTTCCTATTTATTTTTCAATATTCATTTCATTTTTTTAATTAAATTTTTTATTTTATTTGTTTTATTTAAAGTATTTTAGTACAAACATAAAAATGATAAAAACTCGTTCAAATTTGGAGAAAATATTCTTTCATATGCAAATACGTAAATACGATTTTTTAAAGTATTTTCGTCTAAGAATTAGGAACCATGAAATAGTGATTTTTAGACAATATAGCTATACACTCCGTGTAAAAGAACGTAACTTTAACACCCGATTACTCGAAAATAACGTAGACGATTTTTTTTCCCGAATTTATATAAATTTAGTGACGAAAAACCTTTTTTTTTTTAATTTTCATCGTATTAACAAATTTTAATTTCTTATTGTTTAATTTAATTTTCTTATTTAATTTCTTTATTTTATTTATTAGCTTATTTATTGTATTTATTTAATAACAATTTTTATTTAATGTTTACATTTTCGTAACAAAATACTATAAATCACATTCCCAATTGATGAGCAATAAAACGCAAAATTGCGCGAAGATAGCATTCGTGCGCGAATCGGAATTTTCTTCGATATACATACTGGACGTCGATCGGCGCTGATTGTTTTTTTTGTCGCTGTTTCTTTTTTTTTATTGTATATACAATTTTCTGAGCCTGTGTCGGAAACTCACCGTAATAGCAGTCGGTGACGTCTATCAGACCCGGAGGCAAACAACGTCCATGCCGGCAGAAGCATTTGTTCTCTGTATTGTTCGCACCGTTGTCCAACTCGTTTTCACGAAACTTGTACTGGTACGTGTGCAAGCCCTTCACTTCCTTCTCCCCGGTTCGAACCTGCCATTTTGACAAAAATCGCCAAGTTGTTAGAATTTTTCAGATTATTTATTTTGTAATGAATTCATTATAATGCATCATAACGAAAATGTTATTTATTGTCATTGTAAAATAAATTTATAATGCATTATAATGCATTAGAATCTTTATTTATTTTTATACACGTTGAAGATGCATGGGACAGATGATCCCAGTAGAAAGTAAATTCTTAACGTTTAATTTGTAAAATCCAGACTCTGTTTGTTACTAAAAAGTTGCCAATTTTTTGATTCAGCATATTTTTAAAATGATTTAAACAATTTTTATTGCTTAAACAAGTAAATGAAAAAATATTTAGTAAAACGTTTTAAAATTACTGTCTGTACAAAATGAACACTCTACTATGAATATATTTTTATATAATTGATAAAAATTTCATAATTTTAAACTTGTATTCAGTGCAAATTTAAAAAGTCTCCATAATATCATCAGCAACTTTGGAGTTCGATAACTCTTAAACCGTACAGAAAAACGATTTTAAATTTAGCACAACATTTTTTTCGTATATATTTAAGAACAATAAGATATCAAAAATGTATCAACTTCTCGTATTTAAAAAAAATATCGCTCATACATTCTAAATTAAAATAGAATAGATACAGTAGTTCTGTGATAAAAATGGTTTTATCGCAAGTGGGCTAAATTAAAAAATAACTTCACAATTTAGAAATCGAAACAATAATTACTTTTAGTAATTTTTAATACGAGCCTATGCTAAAAATTGTAATTTTTAATCTAAAATACTTGATACTCTACGGTAAAGTTTTTAAACATATTGCACCAATCATTATACGATATAAAAAAAGGTTCGTCCATTTTAAAAAATCTATACAAACAAATTTCAACCTCTAATTTGCAACGGAAGGAAATTTGTTAACAAATTATTGTTAGTTATTGGATAAAAATATAAGAATAATAAAAATATGTATTGGCCAACATTTTTTAACAAATATACGTTATGCATAGATTTAATGAAATTGTGCAATAATAACAAGAGTTTGTGTGGGTTAATTACCATTTAAATGAGAAACTTAATATGATATGTATATAATATTATGAAATTCGATTATGAGCTTTATGGGTGAGCGTTTAACATATTATTTTATCACTGAATTTAAAACATAAATTACTTATTGAACTTTTTAATTAAATGTTTTTTAACGTTTTTAAATGGTTAATATTGCATTTAATTTACTTTCGCATATTATTTGAATAATTAGTAGAAAAAAAACTTTTTTTTAAATAATTGACTTTTTGAAGTTTTTAATTATGCAATTTAATGAGATTCTTTAACGTTTTTTGATTCTTCATAATGAATTTAATTTATTTTTACTTATTATTTGAATAATAAAAGTAGAAAAAAGCTGAACATTTTCGTTTTGTGATATAAAGCAAAATATAATATTGAAAATTAGAATAGAATAGAAGCACGAACCATGTGAGCACTCCTGCAGAGGCTCTTTCTGAAAAATAGTAGAGTGTCATTTGGCTCAATGTAACTCGGAAATTTTGCACCGTCGCTCGCTCCCTGAACATTCGCGCAACTTCCGGTCCACTGGGGCAGATTTACGTCACCGTTGTACTTGTCTATCAGACCTGTCATTCTAACGTCGTTCTCGCCGGTGTAAACCGTTTCGTAGTCTCCATCAAAATCGTACATCTGTCAATAATAACAAATCTTAATCAATTCATTGTGGTCTATTTATGAATAAATAAATATCTTACATTTTACGGAAAATATATCATAACAAGTCTACTTTTTTCATAAATTTACTAGATTTTTGAATAATTATTCTCATTTTCTTATTAATTACAAACGTTTTAATGGTGTTAAGTTCGTAGAGCAAAAAATTAAAAGTTTGACAAAGTTTTTCTCTTATACGAAGTCGTTTGGCAGTAAAAATTTGTTAAGAAAATTTGATGCAAATCAACTGAAGAAAAACGCATTTGAAATTGAAAGTCAACCAATTACAGGCCTACTCTCTATTTGATTGCACAAAAAAATGATGAAATTTTTTTTAAAAATTAGATTAAGCTCCTTTAACGCCATACAAAGATCAGTACAAAATTTTACTTAAATTAAGAAGCTCGTTACTGAGATATCTATTATACAAAATTGCAACTTTTAGCATGTGTTCTTATGGAAAGGTGCAAAAATAGCCATTTTTAACAATTAATATCTTAATGAGGAACTTCCTAATCGTCGTGAAATTTTTACACAACCTTCTACAGATTTTATTTAAGGTATGGGTCTTAAGGTAGTTCCATCGGTACAGTCAAATCAAAAGTTTTTATTTCAATTTATCTCCATATCATGTGATTTTTTAGTTTAAGTCAATTGAGAAAAGTTGTTGCAAATTGTTTAAAGAACAAAATACTCGAAATTAAAAAAAAATCTTACCAATTTTTTCAAACATTAAGGGAAACTTCGTTAAAGTATAATAAAAAGTTATGCTAAATTTTATGAAAATTCGCTATCTAGAATTGAAGATATTTGGGATCGAAAATCGCAACATTTATCACGGTCTCTTATGGAAGTTTACCAAAAATTGGAATTTTCAACAATAAATATCTCGAATTCTACGTTGGTGAATCCTCTCAAAATTTGATACACGTATATATGCCATAGCAAAGAAGGTTTGTGTAAATTTTCAATGAATTTCTAAGAAAACGATAAAACGATAGAACTACCTTAATTGATCTTATGAATTTATTTCTAATTTGTTCATTATGTATTGATTTTTTTTTGAGAAATTATATTGATTTTTATTTATATTTTACCCTATCGATCAATCCGAGCTTGTTGAATTTAATCCAGGAAGGTAGTAGCGTATTCCCTAGTGTGACTAAAGTCGATTTATAGCCGAACATAAATTCTTTGGCAGTCATGTTGACCAGTGGTCGAGTATCCGTTTGTCTGATCAGCACGTTCAATCCCCATCGAGTCAGATACGAGGAATCTCGCATCACATTGGCGATACTCTGTAACAGAAAAAAAAAATTCATCACTTCTTTATTCCATCTACTTTTATATCAAATTTTTCATATACATTTGTTTTTTCCTTAATTTTCCTTTTTTTTATATAAAGGTAGTTTGGAAAGAAAGTTTCTAGCTTTCTTTTTTACTTTTACTTTTTTTTTACTTTTTACTTTTTTTTACTTATTTACTTCTAGTAAATTCACGATTACATCAGATTTTTAAGGTTTTTTAAAATTTTTTAATTAAAAAAATTAAAATTTTTTGTTAATATTATGAAGTATGCGCCTATAGAAGAATAGTAAAATATCATTTCAAACATATCAAGATGGAAAAACCGGCCGCGTTTTTGCTGGTGCTTCGAAAATTGAAAACAAAAAGAAATTCTAATAATTTTGCGAAATTTAAGTATATAATGAACGAGTCTCGGACGGGGACAAATATACCTGAATAATCCAGGGATCGTAAACATTTAAAAAAAAGAGAAAGTTCGTCGGGCGTAACGAGGAAAAATAAATTCCAAATTTTCGAGAATACATATCTCGATTATATGGTATCCATTGTGATGCATCGAGGATGAGGGAAAAACCCGAATACGGCCTTTTGATTGTTTGAATTTTCGACTGAATTTGGAGTCAGTAGGCCGGTAGAAAGTGTCGGGGTAAGACGTGTCGGGTCTTACAACTTCGTTACCGAAAAATATTTCGTAGAAATTCGACAAATTCAATTGAGTGTCAGTTCCAGTGTTATTTTCAATCATCCGAAAAGTGAATAATGTTTAGTATTTCAAATTTATAATATCGTTTCGAAATACTTATAAAAAATGTCGGTATGGATGAAAGTGCTATCCAATTGATGAAAATAATCTCGATCCCGCTGTTTTATTCTACATAGTATTATTTCCGTTACATTAAACGTATACAGTCTTTTAAATTTGATCGAATAGTTTTTTAATAGCAGGGTTTTGCTTCGAATAATTAGATTTTTTATAATAAATTATTAGTCCTATTTATTTTCATTTACCCATATAATATTCGATGATTCGTTTTTTAATTTAATTAAAGAAATACAAAAAATAATGAGTTTTGTGTGGTGTGGTGGTGAAGTGAAGTGCGAGGCCCACGGAACATATCGAGCAGAAAATTAGGGAGATTCGCATCGTCTCTATAAATCATCCTTCATAAAGCTGATATTGTCGAGATAAAGGTAAGACATCGCTAATTGAAAATTGCATGGGTCTACGAAACCCAGTGTGACTCTTTAAATTTCTTGAATTTTTGTTTTCGATTTTAAAAGCCTGTTCGATCGGAAATTTCCCGTAGATAACGAAAATATTAATTCTTCGAGGCGAAATCCAAGAATTCATATTGAATGATCCAAAAAATGGACTTTTTCAATTTTCAATATTGATTCTTTGGGCAGTACGTTAACTTTACTCTTCACTTCTTTACTCAAGACCATATTTTAAGTTAAATTTAGCGTTTTAAAACTGCAGAAGAGTTTTTTTGAGTAAATTTGTTCCAAAATAGTCCATTTTTTTTATAGCAGCCACATTCAAGATGTACGAAAAAATAATGTCAAAAGTAGAGAAGTGAAGAGTGCAGTTAACTTACTGCCAATTCTTGGATTGCGCCCCGTATAAGTAACATTTTTGTTATCTACAGGATATTTTGTTATCAAATATTTCCTATATTAAAAAAGTGAGGAAACCTCTAACCAATTAATCAGAATAGAGTGCATTATGCAAAGTTGCATGAAAAATGCACCTATAGAAGAACAGCAAAATATCAATTCAAACATGTCAAAAAAAGTGACCGCGTAGCGATCGCGTTGTCGCTCGTATTTTAAAAAAGACACGAAGCTCATAATCAATTAATCGGAATAGAGCGCCGTCGTATTATGCAAGGTTATATATGAAATATTCGCCTAGAAAAATTGCAAAATATCAATTGAAACATTTCGAAAAGGAAAAAGCGGCCGCGTTGCTGATTGTATCTTTAAAAAAGAGATTTTATAATGGAAGATTGAGCTATACATTTGTGAATCGATTGTATGAAGACGTCGCTGAATGAGACTGAAAAAAACTGAAAAAAAATGTTGATTGAATCTACTAAAATTTCACTGATGTCTCTAAATATTGGTTAAATCAACTGAAATTTTGTTGATTCAACAAAATTTTAGTAAATTCAATCAACATTTTTTTCTCAGTGTAAGTTTTCCGATCGTTTAAATGTCTGCAAAACCGAGATTAAAGTAGTCTGGTTGCTCGATCGTTGGGCAGTACGTTAGCTGTACTCTTCACTTCTCTATACTCCTGGCCATATTTTAAATTAAATTTGGCTTCTTAAAAATGCAGTGGAGTTTTTTAAAATAAATTTATTCCAAAATGGTCAATTTTTTTTAAATAGCCAAATTCAAGATAAAATATAAAAAAAAATATGGTTATGAGTAGAGAAATGAAGAGTATAGCTGACGTACTGGCGATCGGTGAACGTTCTGGAAAGATCGCACATGAATTTGCATGAACGAACGTCGTCGGCGAGTCAACCATATTTAACGATCATTGCATAAGACGTTATCTCGTGTTACGGATCGATTAACTATATCGTCAAAGCAACAAAAACTCTAAGCTGGGCAAAAAGAAATGGAAAATGTAACCCTCGGGCATACACGAGATCCTTTTTATTTGCACACACTTTTTCTCCTCACTTTTCAATTAATTATTTATGCTAATGTAATCAATTTCATAAAATTTAACCAGACAACGCGAGCAGGTGAAATTCATCTTTTATCCTACAGCCATTAATTTTTATTTTTTATATATTTTCAGAAATAAATATACATAGAATCAACTCATTAGCCATTGTAATAACATAATTAAAATGGGCGTGCTGATGATATTATTTGATAAAAATCTTTAAGGATGTATGATCGATATTTTTAGAAATATGAGAATTTTATAAATTTTTGATATATTGCTCTTAAACTTCTGCGAATATAAATTTTGTGCTAAATTTGAAATCGTTTTATTGAATGGTTTAAGAATTATCAAGCTCCAAAGGTGTTGAAATTTAACATTTTGCTTCTTATGGAGAATTCTTAAATTTTTACGAATACAAATTTAAAAATATAAGATTCTTGTAAATTTTTTAAATCTATTCGTAGTAGTATTTATTTTACATACACAGTCATTTCAAAATATTTTTATTTAATTGTTTAAATAATAAACATTGTTTAAATTATTTATTAAATATACTCAAGTTACCAATTGATAGTCAAACTAACATTTAAAAAATTGGCAACTTTTTAGCAAAAGTCAGGGTCTGATGGGTTTTACGAATTTAACGTGTAGAATTTATTTATTTGCTGGGATTATCATCCTATACACCCATACATCTTAAAAAAATTTATTCTCTAAAGTTAATAAATCTATACAGAAAGAAAAAAAATTGATTTATGTTATCGATCATTTGAATTAATTATTTAATTTTAAAATATGCAATTTTAATATGGGCTCTTATGGCGGAACCCTCAACGTATTTCTGAAAATAAAATTTAAAAAATAATGAACGATTAGACAGCAGAGGAAAGTTTTGATAAACTTTTTAATTAATTAATAATGATTCATGTATGGAGTCAGAAAAAACGTATGTTAACGAAGTAATTTTATTAAAAATAACCTCAAAAAACTGACATCACGAGCTGACGACGACGAAGTCAATTGAATAACTACCAACAAAATCTTCACCTTTTAATGCTTTATTTATAACAAACTTTGCACGGATTTTCGTTAAATATTAAAAATATTTAAGTATCGAATGCATAGAATATTAATTGAACAGTAATTAAAAACTTTTCGTTGAAAGATGTTCAGTTGACTTGATATATTAGCACGACCACCTTTAAGTGACTTCAGAAAATCTGTTGATGTGAGTCAGAATAAAATTCAAATAATTTTCTGTTCGATCTAGTGGATTTGCAGATTAATTGATCATTCAATAGTTTGTGAGATTAATAATGGTTATTTGTCGAGATGTCATTGAAAAATGGCTATTGAACTGCTTTTTTTATATGGAGAGAAATCAGCTCAAAAATATTTCCATTTCATTAATAATTGAACGTAAAAAATAAATAAATGAAGGTTAAAAATGATTATTGAAAAAAATCTGTCAATATAGATTAGAATAAACCGAGATTAATACTGAAACCGTTTTGAATTCAATTACGCAGATTTGAAGATTTACCATAATTTTACATTTATGTCATAACGGCGAAGACGTATAGTTAAAAAGTGTTTATTCAAATTTATTTCTTTAAATATATAGAAATATGAAATCGATTCGAAATTTTTTAAATTTCAGCAGCAATTGGGATATAATAATTACTTAAAATCTGGAATGATAGAAAAGTTGAACGTAATTTAAGAAAAATCTGTCATTACAAATTAAAATGAAGCAGAATTAAAATTGAAATAGTTTTGTTTTTAATTACGTAGAATTACACATTTATTAATAATTATAAAAGTGTAAAAATAATTTTTAAATTTACTAGTACTCATCGAATAAAATAATGAAAAATAATATAATTAAATAATAGTATAATAATGAAGTAAAGAAAAACATGATAAAATGTTCAAAATATTTTTAAAAAACATGTTAATGTAGATATAAGAATAAAACGAGAATAAAATTGAAATCGTTTTGAGTTGGATTGAGTGGTTTTAAAGATTCATCGATTCATCAATAATTATAATGGGAAGCTGTTATTGATAATGGTTATTTGTCAAGACGTCGTTGAGAAATGTGCGCGATGTTCATTAAAAGTTTTACCGCTCTCGGGCTCGGTTGAGCTTCCGAGCGTCGAACGGACGTTTATTGAGCGTTCTGCGCAATTTTCCTTCTCTCTGCGATTGAGATAAGTGGGTGTGATAAAACAACAATTAGGCACATTATCCTTCGGATTAGTGTCAACAGACCATTAACGTTCTTGCAACAAACCGATCGTTAAATCGTTCCTCCTGTCACGCTCAAATTTATTTACTATCACTCTCAGGCCTGGGAATACGAGCAAGGGAATACTTTTTTCAAACTTCATACACTAAACATACCGACAAAAACATAACAAACAAGTTTTCATCATTAGAATTTTTTTTAACAAATATATAATTCATAATATAATATAATATAATATAATGTAATATAATATAATATAATTCATATAATTCATATACAAGAAAAAATTCATGATTTATTTGTGTAAAAATTTCGTTGATACTTCTTGAACCTTTTCTACTTATTTTAAATCTAAATTTAAAATTAGTGTTTTTGTTTGTTTATTTATTACTCTTCTACGGTTGAACGGTGGAACCGATTTCGATCAAATTTTGCATATATGTTGTGTTTTATCTCAACCAAGAGAATGATTTTTTAACCATAAAAGTATAATAAGGGCCCATGTTAAAAGTAGCAATTTTAAAATATTAATATTTAAATAACTACATGGTAAAGCCTTTTTAAATTTTGAAAACACGTTAACACAATGCTAACGAAGATCTGTGCAATTTTTGAATAAATTCTGTCTCAAGAAATTCCAATTTTACATTTAGTTAACAAACATATAAAAACAAACTTTTGAATAGACTGTCTCGGTTGTACTATCTTAATAGAGTGGACTGCCAGAAACGTAAACAAAGTTTTATTGCTGAACAGGTATGGGCGAAGCTCCATACTTTTCTGAGAAATAAAAATAATTTTTCAATAGATCATGCTTATTTTATCGCGATGGTGTAATAAACAACATCCATTGAAAAATTTTCATTTTTCAAGAAAGTATCGAGCTCTGCCCATCCCTGCTGCTGAAATATTCATTTTTAATCCCGCACTGAGAAAAAATGTTGATTGAATTTACTAAAATTTTGTTAAATCAATAAAATTTCATTCGATTCAACCAATATTTATTGAATCAACAAATTTTAGTAGATTCAATCAACATTTTTTCTCAGGACGTGAAATCAGCAAGTAGCACCGCTCAACATCTTTTACCAAAAACACGTCGGTGTTATTATTTTACACCATTTTCTTTTACAACTAATACAATATTTGGTTAACACCGTAAAATTTTCTATAGTGCATGAGAGATTGTTTTTTTCCATAATAATTGTTTTTTCTCATAATACTTGATTTTTTAATAAATATTGGTATTAAAAAATTTTATTTGATTTTTCTCACTAGGCTTGATTGTTAAACATGAATCTCATTACTATAACCTGTTTATCCCGAGCTACCATATAACCTGCTAGTTCTTTCTGTTCTGTACAAATGAAAATTAAATGTGGTCTGTTGAAGAGGACGCATCACTTGAGAACAGTTGGACCGATTCGGCTGATTTTTTTCCCTTAAGTTTTGAATAGTCTTAATGAGTCTTTTTGGAAAATAAAAATCGAAAAATTTGGGAAAAACTGAACGTATTTTTAAAAATGGAATTTTCTTATGAACTCAAGATCAAAAAAATTATGATTTGAACAACATAGGTATAATTCTTTTTTGTTTCAAAGTCGAAGGATTTGAACAATAAACTGCAAAAAACTTAATTATTGCATGCAATCTTGATTAATAACTGACGATAAAAACGACATATTTGGTTGATTCTTTTTTTTTCGTGATACTTCCATGAAAATAACTCAATTGAATGTTTTCTGTTGGAAAAAAATCTTAACATTCTGAAGGAAAATGTTAAAGAATGCATTCCAGCCTAAATTAAAATAACATTTTTTCCCTAGAGTATTGTTTCGTAAATTGTTCAAGAAATTTAGTTTTTAAAAATATATTTTTATTTATTTTGCTACACGTCCAAATGTCGTTTAATAGCTGATTTTTAAACTAGGAATCAAATCAATCGATTCTATATGATGACAAAAAATAGATTCAGAATTTATTGAAATTTCGTTAGGACGATATTTGTCGGACCAATTAGTGTAAAATAAACGTTAATTTTTCTTCCAAGAAAATAAAAACTGTATTTTTGCAGTGTAACGATGCATTTAAATTTCAACTGAACTTTTTTCTGGCAAAAATCTTGAGCTCTTCTCGAACGATCGCGTACATATTTAACGCTGAATGGAATCAATGTGAATTAATTATACCGGCTCGGTACGTACCGATGTAAGCCCGACCTCCAATGAGATATCAAACGTAGCAGTGATGAAGAAAAAAAGTGAAAGAAAGAAAAAAAAATTGAATGACGTTACCCGCGAGACAATTAAAATTTTCTTGACGCAGTAATGCTCATTTTTCATATACCATTTATTGTCGTCATATTGTGTGTCATTTTTTTTTCATAATATGTGTCTTTATCGCTGTTTTTGCATTTTTTGAATAATTAATATTTTTCACATTATAAGAGTCACGAGCATTGATATTATACTCTTTTAAATTAATTTTTTTTAATATAAAAAAATTCTCTGGGAACATGCATTTTTTGTAAATGTAACTTTGAGAAATTTCTAAATGACTGTTTCCGAATTTCAAAAGTATTTGTAAAAGTTAATACTTTAATTTATTCAGAAAAAATGTAGCTTTAAATTTATAAAATTCTGAAATTAAGGAGAACATTTTTGACAACGTTAAGTCGAAAAAATTGCAGGATAACAATTGATAATGTGTCTCTGTTTTTCTAGTACCGTCTGAGGGTCATGGCTCGCATCATTTATTGACAAAGTTTATATTTAGAATAGTCATTTTGAAAAATTTGCGTAATTCAATTCAGATTTTTTTTCGACAAATAATTCTCAGCAACCAAACTTTGTAGATAAAAAAATATTTAACAGCTATAAATATTTAAAGATCACAACAATAAAAATAGACGAAAAATAAAACAGAGTTATAAATGTACTAAAAATAAAGTTAAATTTTCAAATAAAAGAGTTTAGTTAGCGTAACGTGATTGTAAAAAAATAATGTATCGTGAAATACTTTGTTATAACATATTTTTCAAAAAACTATTTTATCATAAAACATTTTTGTCACGAAGCTATATTTTATCATGAAATGTTTTTTACAAAGTATTTTATGAAACAAAAAGATTTTTTATATATGTTGTAATAAAAAAATTTTTTATTGGGTGAATTTGTTATTTTATTTTGACACTTTAAAAAATGGTAAAAAAAAATGTAAAGTCACTCGAACTTACGAGAACAACAGTTGTCTTTTTTGAATGTAAGGTCTGAGCACGCGACAATCAAATCATGAATGGGCGTGCCACAATTCTCGTCGCGAGACGCTACGTAAATCATATTATTAGTGGCGATAATTCGAAGTTATATAGTCGTTCGTCTGATGACGTAGGTTCTGGCAAAAAGTAGGCAAGCTCGTGCCTAATCATACAGTAATCGATGCAAAGAGTGAGTTGAGGTACAAGAAAACACCGAGAACAAAGTACAAAACAGTTTGTTCTCAGTTAGGAGTGTACGATACAAATTTTGAATGAAACTTATGTCAAAATTGTCAACTCTTTTCACCATTTACTTGCATCGAAAATCAATTTTATTCATAACAAGTTTTATTTATTAAAAATTCATTTTATGCCGAACATCATTAAATTCTACATTCAAAGATTTAATTTTTAAGTCGATGGTTGAACATTTTTATATCATTTATATAGAAACATAGTTTTTCAATATTGTCAAAATAATTTTTATAAAAATTATTACTCAAGTGATTGGAAAAGATACGAACATTTTAGACAAATATCTTTAAATGCTCACTTTTCAAACAATTTGTTTGAATTTAGATGTAATGACATTAATTATTTTATATATTTTTTTGAAATAATTGTTTATCTATCATCTACTATTTTAAAAAGTATTGCTTTCTTAAAATTTGTCCTCCAATATACAACGAGAAAATACATATAATTTTATCTTTTATTGAGGATTTCGTCGAAAGTTTGCACAATTCTTCTTTGATAGAATCTGCATATATGTTCATCAAATTTTAAGAGGATTCCCCACGTAGAAATCGAGATATTTATTGTAAAAAATCCCAATTTTCAATGCTCTCCCATATGAGCCAGTGTTAAATATTGTTATTCTAAACTTTTTTAAACTCAACTCATCATTGTACTTCAAAGAATCTTCCTTTACCTTAAAAAAAAATTGTAAATAATTTTTTATTTTCGTACGTATACGTAAAAAATGCAGATCACCTGCTTCAATGATCTAATAATTGGAAAGTTGTAGGTAAACTTTTTTCAAGTTGTAAGAAAGCGAATTGACAAATTGCGTGTTTAGCAACAAAAAAAAATTATACACAAAATATTCACGATACATATTTTTCATACTTATTTTTGCTCTCAGGTTTCCAATTATCCAGGAACGTTCCACTCTAGAATTATTGCAATTCGAACAACGAAAAAGGCTGCACGTGATAACGAAATGCATTTTTCACGAATTTTATTGCAACGTAAAAGTGGGTCGATATTGCAAAAAGAAATTATATGAAAATGTTAGTGAGAGAAAACTTTCGCAAGTTGCACATATTGGTCTCGTTCCGGTGTCAGAAATAATTTTGCGTGTTTTATAGTCGTGCACTTTGCAGTCACAGAAAAAATGCCTTTACCTTTTTATTATTCATATATTATATATGCGAAATAATTTGTCTTGGGCTGTGTATGAAATTGTAGTTTTATGTAGAAAGAAAATATGTTTAAAAAAATTTTTACATTTAAAATCAATGTTCTATAATTTATTCATTTTTATCGCACATTTGAATATACTACTCTGGGAATAAAATTTTATTGGAATGACCAAATACAAGTTGATTGATCGTGATTTAGATATTTCAATCGAAATACGATTGGTATGTATAAATATCGATATGTAACCTGAAAAAATGAATGATTAAAAATAAACTAAAAATTACGATCATTAAATAATATTCAATTGATAAAGTATGAAGTTAGTTCTATAGCTACATATAGTCAAACGAAAAATTTTTATGTCAGTTTTTCTCTGTACCATACAATTTCAATTTAATACGAAAAGTTTTTGTAAATTAATTTGAGAACAATATATTCAAAATTCAAGGTCATCCAAGGTGACCTATACTCGTTTTATGTATACCTATGAAAATCATGAATAATAAATTTATGAAATTTTTATAAAAAACTGAGGAAAACTCCTTTTAAGTACCATAAAGAATCGTGCAAAATTTCAGTAAGCCTCACCATGTAGAAGTCAAAATATTTAGGGTTAAAAATAGCAATATTTAATCTACGATATCTACACCTCGATATCTATATCTCGATATCTACACGATGAAAGCTTTTAAAATTTGATACACGTATGTACATCATATCAAGTTTTGCAAAAATATTCAACTAAACCTCATAACTATGATTTACTGCTAAAGCTACCTTAAAATATGATTTTTTGATAGAAAATAACATTTTTTAATTTTCTTTTTTTTAACGATGAGAACTGTATACGAAAAATTGCAATATTTTTTGTACTGTGGTAACAATTTGGATCAATTTGATGATTTTTCGTCTAGATCATAGTATAATTATAATTATAAAATAATCAAAGGTGCTGTGTTTTTAATGAAAAAAAAATCGTAAAAAATCCTAAGAATTTCCAAACTGTAACCACAGTACTATTCAATATACATAGTAATTTGTCGCATAAAATTATTTGCGTGCAGGAGGAATCGTATCGCGATTCATCATATTTAATTAATCGATGTATCCTGTCCGGGGAGATGGACAATAATCGTTAAGTGTCTGACATACGATACTGCTCGTTGACGCGACGAGTGTGATAATGAAAAATTATATATGAAAAATATTGTTTCTTCCGGTGAGGAAGAAAAGACTCGTATCATCGCGGGCTGCGCTTCAAATTTTTCGAGTTACGCCCTTTTTCCTCTTTGACAACGTCCGCGATCGCGAGTTTTTCTTTCCTCAATGTCCATACGTCCAATATTAATTAAGAACGATTTGTCATTATTAAAACTCGTCCTGGGATTCTCGTCTCCGTTACTCGCTGTTGAACGAATAATTTCAGGAAATCAATCAGTCACTTTATTCTCGTGCGATCTACAAGGAAATTCTTTTCAGCGAAGCATTTTTCTTTCTCTCTTTTCCTGGATCAAAATGCTTTGATTATTTCCAATTTTTTTTGTTTACATTTTTTTTTCAATCCTTCATCTGATTTGATTAAATTGTTAATGTTAAAAAAAAATTAATTTGATTTCTTATTCTTTTTGTTCTTCTCCAAGTTTAAGAATGTATGCGACAGACGATCCCAGCGAAAAGTAGATTCTTAACATTCGTAAAATCCAGATTTTGACTTTTGCTGAAAAGTTTCCAATTTTTCGAGATTTAGTTTGGTTAAAGCAACTTTAGCATATTTTAACAATAATTTAAACATTTTTTATTTTTTAAACAATTAAATGAAAAAAAATGTTAGTAAAACGTTTTGAAATTAATGATGTCTATAATACAAAATGAATACTATTATAAATGTATTTAAAAAAATTCACAAGGATTTCATATTAAAACATTTGTATTTAGTCCAAATTTACGAATTCTCCATATGAAGCAATGTTAAATCTCAGCAACTTTGGAGTTTGATAACTTTTAGACCGTTCAAGTAAAACAATTTCAATTGTTTCATACGCTTAAGAACAAAAAATGTAAAATTAATGAAATTCTTATATTTTTAAATTAATTGCCCATACATCTTTAAAAGGAGCTATTATATACAACGTATACAGACGAGATACTATTTGTTTTATTTTTTAATGAGCTGTAAATAAATGACTATTGAAATAAATTTAAAATTTAAATAAATTTCGAAACGTAAAAGATAAGTAAAATTAAAAATTAGCTAAAAAGTGTTAAAAAATTTTAAGTTATAATTTGACTTGGATTCACTCACGTGTAGGTATCATATTCGATATATTATAACTAAATAATTTTTTCGAAGGTTCGATGACCATATACTATTTTTAAAGTAAATAATTAAATCTTAAATGCTAATGAACACGTGAGATATTTTTAGATTGTTTGAAAATTCATTCTACATATATATTTTTTTCGATGCAACAGCTCATACATTAACGATTTCTTACAAGAGGCTTTGGCATGTATCAAACCCACACTTTGACAGAATATAGTTTTAGCTTATTTTATCGATATAATGATACTTTAAATTTATCCATTAACAATCTGAATGCGTGAAAAATCGCGTAAAATATCGTAAAAAAATTCAATAGCAACAATTAATTTTCTTATTTTCGTTAATACTTCTTTAAAAATTTTTTCAAAAATTGAAAATTTTAATTTATTAAAGAATTCTTTTAGTTAGAAATAAATATTCATCTGGCCAATTTTTTTGAATAAAATCATATCAAAATATACATTTTTATTAATTTATCTTCTTATAATAATAATATACTGTATAAAAAATATTATTTATATGCAAAAAAGTTAAAAAAAAAGAAGATCGTAAATGATTCGTTTGCTGAAAATTTTCGCATAAAGAGCGTGAAATGATCGATAGATTCTTCAGGGGGCACAAGTCACTTCCAGTCAGGCAAACTATGTAATTTCTCCGTTGCGCAATTAACGTTCTCGATCGGTCATGCTGACCCGCTTGGCATATTTCCAATCCGCGGAAAACCTGCACCGAGATATATAGCTTCTGTTCGGCAACAATCGGAGAAAGAAAGTCAAAGAATTCGAAAATTTTTACATTTCATACTTTTTTTACATTTCATACGTTTTTACTCACGAAATTCATAAAATTTTCAAATTTTTATAAACATATCGTTTATTTCTTTATAAAACATGAAAAATAAAATTTGGAAAAGATATTTGATAATTATTAGATGATATGAAAATATATTTTTGAGAAAAAATAAAGCAAAGTTCCATTTGGATATTATTTTAGAAAAATTTATTTAGAAATTATCATATTCTAAAGAAATAAGGAAAAAAATTAACTGCAGCCATTTTTCTTATTGTTATTAACATTATTTATGTGATACGTTTAACCATATCAGTGTGTTCCACTTTACATCAATATCAACGTTTCGTTTTTTCTCTGGCACGCAGTCGGTGACCCAATTTACTTGTGTGATTTGCTTCTTAATTATGTAACAAAACAACAAGTGCAAATGGTTAATTGATAGATTTTCATTTTAAATAATTTGAGAATATACGATTTTTGAATGGCAATTTTTTGCTACATGCATTCTAGAACAGATTTCAATAAAATAAATTCGTAGATGCAACACTTATTTATTTTAAATAAATTAAACTGAAGTTAAATGAACAAAATTTTTGTTCAATTGTGAAGAAAATGAAAATTTTATTCAACAAATATTGTTTTCATTCTCATATCGACACTCGTCGAAATACATATAAAAATATTTAAAAAAATGTTTTCATCGGTAGAAGCAAAAATTAATAATCCAAAAAAAAGGTTTCATCCAAAATATGAATAAATTATGCAAACAGGTGTTGAATTTGGGATTAAAAGCCTCTCGAATATTCTGCGCTGGATAAGAATTCGATTTAGCGGTCGATGACGCGAATTTTTTTTTCTTTTCTTGTGAAGGTTTTTCGACCATGACGAATTTTTTTTTCCTACGGTGATGAAGGAACAATCGAAAAGTGGAATGATGAAAAAAAAAGATAGTCTCGTTCGTTCAGAGGCCATTCCCCTGAATCCCGACCTAGTCAAGGACGAACGACTCGCGCACGTTCGATCTCGAATCCGTGTGTACATTTCACCGCGCGCACTTCGCGACAAACTCGTTTTCACTTTTTCTTTCATTCTCTCCTCGCCAGGGCGAAAGTGCAGAAAGAATTGAGCGAAAAAAGTATTCGCAAACACTAATATGAACAATATAGAAAAAAATGAAACATTGCATTTAATTAAAAAGAAAATAAAAATTTAGGGGAAAATGAAATAAAAATAAAATGAAAAAAAAAATCAATAGGTAGATATCAATAAATAAGTCGGTAAAAAAATTTTTTTGAATGTATTTTAATTAAATTAATTGAATGAAATTGGAAAATAAATTTGTATGGGATAAAAATAAACGAAAAAATTTAATATAAAGATGTAGAATTAAACATAAAATAAAATAAGCATAAATAAGAAAAATATATTTGAAGGATAATTTAACTAAATAACTTGAAAAAAGAACATGAAAAATGTTTAAATATTATTAATAATTATTTTATTCTAAAATGTGTTCTTGAGTACAGAGTAAACAAATGAAAATAATAAAAAATTATGAAGCATAAATAATGTTTTTTTCATGTCCATTCAAGTATAAAATAAAATTGAATAATACATACGAAGAGTGCAATATTCGGCAAAATGAGGATGTCGTCTTCCTTTCCGGCACTTTTACTCTCAATATAAGTCAAGGGATGTCGTGGTATCGCCGTGACTGTCGAATTCTTGTTGAACGTTACATTCGAGTGCGTCATGCCTTCTCTAAAATCGAATTTAAAAAATAAAATTATAAATTAAATTTTAAACAATTAAATATAAATTATGATTTATTCGATAGATTTATTTTTTGAAATTGTTCACTTTTTACGTTTTGCAAAATAAAAATAATAAAAAATACCACTGAAAATTTATTATCAATGTATATATTTTTTATTATAAAATTTTAAATAGATTCTTTTTTCATGATGAATCTTGTAATAATTGGCAATTAAATAAGAATAAAAAGTTTATTATTAGAAAAATATAATGGTTGTCTTTCAGGTCCAGTTGACCACTATTCAACAATTTTTTTAACTCTGATATTTACTGCAATTAGAGGGTAATATATTAGAGGGAATATTAAAATTTCAATAGAATTGTTATTGTTATGACTAAGGTTGAGAAAATTACGTGTCGATGCTTTGTGTATTACTATATACTATATGTAGAGCTTTAGCTAACGTTTTATCATTATTTATTATTAATATAGTTAATAGTAAAAGGCTCGTGGGCTCAAGTTTTTTTATCCTAAAGGTTTAAAAATATTTAATGAATATAATAAACAGTTTTTACAATACATAAAGAGTCACTTTTATATAAAGCAAGTTTTTTTATCGTACAGGTTTAAAAATATTTAATTAAAATAATAAATAGTTAAAAAATATTTAATTAAAATAATAAATAGTTTTTATATATAAAAGATCACATTTATACAAAACAAATGCTTTTTTAAAATGTATGTATACGAGAAATCGTGTTCTCTTGCATTGACTACTCAATGTTAAAAATCGAATTATTTTCAATTACAAATATTTTCATCGACAAGTTGGCAATGGCATATTTTTTGTGGATTTTGTAACTGGAAACTTTTCCAACTGTTTGATCTAAAAAAATGCATTTCTCTTTCAATTGAAATTTTTGATAGACATCCTTAAAAAAAAAACAATTGTTCCCGAATAAGTGTTTAACGTGCAATTTGTTGGCCTGGTACAAAGAGTGTTCATGTGATTTTAATGAGCTGTTTATCCGATCTTAAACGTGTTAAGTTGAAAAGAAAAAAATGTTGATTATCTTACTTGTAAACGTAAGGACCGACTTCCTGAAAGATCAGTTTGTCGGCTCTCCCAGCGAGGTAATCCTCGTGATTGGTGACATTCCAGAGATAAACCTTGAGATAAAGCTCGACAGGAGGATTTCGCCAGAGCTCGAATATTTCGCCGCCATCCGTGAACACGACCTTGAGCTTAAACAGCAGCTCGTAAGGTTGAAAGACCAAAACGAAGCATCCGGTAATCAGACCCAAAAGACCGAACGCCATCAGCATGAAAATGCCTATTTAAATTATAAGAAAAAAAAAATCAATTAAAATCCAATAAAATTTATAATTTATAATCAGTTCAATATGTTATAATCAATTTATAATCAGTTGATTTATAATCAATCAGGTAGTTCTGTCAAAAAATCTTTTTCTTAGGATTTTTTGAAAATTTGCCTAAACCGCCTTTGATACAATGATGTGCAAATAAGGTAAAACGTCCCTATAGTTGGACAGCTAAGGGTTTTATCACTTTATCTTTATCTCTCACTATCTAAACTATTATCTGATATTTTATCGATCCAAAACTCATCTTATGTGTTGATTTTAATCAATATTTGAAGTAAATAAATACTTAAACGTTTAAATATGTAGGATGTCCCAATAGTTGAACAGAAAATCGACCCTGTCTCTATAGGGTTGAGCGAGTTTTGTCCAATAAATTAACTTTATGAAAAATATACTTCTTCGTACTGGAAAAATAATTGATACGATTTTATTGAGAAAAAAATAATTCAAATATTAAAAATAATATGGCGAAAATTGTCTAACTATTGGGACATGTCCAACTATTGGGTCGTTTACCTTATATATTAAATTTAAAGAGACGTAGAACTTGAGATATGTATTGTCAAAAATTACTATTTTCGACAAAAATTACTAATTCGACTTTAAACAACATTAAAGAAATTTTCTTTAATTTTTTAAACAAATCCCATTTCATTGATTTCTTAATTTTTTAAATTTTCATACATACGTAGCAAATACAGGTTACCTAGGATGTATTTTGAGTATGTTGTTCTTAAAAAATAAGTTTTCTTAAACTTATTTTATTAGTTTTCAACAAGTTTTCCTAATAAAATTGAGCTTAAAAGCCACATCGTATGGAGATAAATTGACATAAAAACTTTTGATTTGACTATACCAATATACAATTACATTAAATTCTTATTTTTTTAAATTTATATTAAGGTTATATTCGGTAGAAAAACCGGAAGTTAATTTTACAATCATGTTTAAAAAATTTTTCAAGCATAACATGGTGCCAGACATTTTCAAACATTCATCGACAATAAAATGTGAAAAAAGAAAAAAAAATGAAGTAAATGCATCTCGTCGATTCCTGACGTACTTTTTGATGAAAAAATAAGATGATTCGTCCCGGTGTGACTGGACGCAACGATGCATGAAAAATACGTGATTTCGTCACAATCACGATATATAAAAATCAGTCACGTACGATTGAACTTTTTGATCCTCGTGAAACTTTTCAGCAGGGCACGGTTTTTTTTGAGGCTCAAAAAAGTTGCATTTTTTCCATTTCACTATACAAGAAATGAAAAAATATTTGGCCATTTCATTGAAAAAACAACGATGAAGTATTTTCAATAAAATTAAAAAAACTTCTCTGTTAATATTCTTGATTTTGATATTTAAAAAAATTTTCGCAATTCAATAAAATTAATGATTAAAAATAATTTAAAATATTGACAAGTTAAATCATTTTGATTGTTCAAAGTGCCTTTTTGGTCAGCATTTATTTATTAATTTATTATATGTTTATTTATTTTATATATATTTATTTATAGTGATCGATTGAACTGTTTTGCACTCGGTGAGCCGTCGTTGTCGCGAGCTATTGACCTTGTCAAGGGGAAATTTACGATCTTCGAGAAAAGATAAAAGGAATTCTTTTGTTCCGGGCAATCGCCATTTTGGTCTTTGTCCTGTGTGTACTTTCAACTTTATCTAACCATTAAAAGAGAGAGAGAGAGAGAGAGAGAGAAAGAGAGACTGAATCTTCGAGTTTACGTATTTTTTATATCTACAAGCTGGTGAATTGATTCTGCATTTAGTTTCGCGCGAGCGTTGACCATTTTCCTGCAACATAATTGAAGTTTGTACTTCAAGCTCCCCTTCTCTTCTGTCAACGATCCGTTCATTAGATTTTTCTTTATCTATCGCTGACGATACATTTATATACTATACCCTCAATTTGACATTGAGATTAATTAACAATTATAATATATTACCAAATATACTGAATGAAAAATATTCGGTATATTTTACCATAAAGTGACGACTGAACTGATGATTGTAAAGCTAAATACATTTTTGAATTTTATTCATTATAACGAATTCTCAAAAAAAATTTGATTTTGATATTTTGTTAGTTTGGTTGCAAAATAATTTTAATTCTATCTATTTACACTATAGAAAAGTATATCAAGTCCTAAAAAGAACAGTACAATTGTCACCCATTTATGGTAAAATTTACTTTCGTAATTTCTCTCATTGTTAACTATTTTCAGCATTATGAATGATAATGACTGTATATTTCGCTATTTATGTTAAAGATTAATTACGATAGCTATTAATTGTTTTAATCATTCATTGACATCACAAATTAATATAATCCACGTGTAGAAACTTTTCACATTATTGCAGGTTATTTTACGAATATTATTATAGTCTCAAGGTACTAAAATAATTTTAAAAAAACGAACGATATTTAATGATAAGCAATTAAATAAAAAGTAACAAAAAAATAATTGCAAAAGGAAGAATGATTCATAATTATCTTCAAAATTCTTTCTCAATAAAAAAAAAGAAAAAATTTTACTATTCTCAGTGAAAAAATTTTTTTATCCTTTTTTACTAATTTATTAATAAATCACTTTTATCAATCTAGAAACAAAAGATGAAGAAAACGTACGAAACCTACTGGGAATCAGCAAAATATAAATTAAAAATAAGATAATCCCAAGAAAAAGAAACCATTATGTTCAATATTTCATGGTACCTCTTTAATAAAAAATAGTATAATTTTTTTAATTCTTATAATTGTTAAATTATTTAATTATTCTATATTCTATATTATTTTCTACATATATGCGAAGTAATTAAATATTTCCTATATAGAGAAAGAACAATCCATAATAAGATTTTATGATTCATATACAGTAAACATTTTTCTATTTTTATTATTTTTTACTCATCTTTTAAGAAGCAAACTTGCCCCAATATTTAGTAAAAGAATAAAAATAGCTAATAGAATTCAATGACAATCGAATAAACATAATAAAAAGTGTAGTAAAAGAATAAAAAAAATGAACAAAGTGTAATAACAATAATCCATAAACTTAAGAAGAATCGCAAAAAAGGAATACAAAAAGAAAAAAAAATGTAAAGATAACCAACTAAAATGTAAGACGTACGAAAGAAAAGTAAAAAGGGAAAATCTCAAGAGGGAGAAAGGATAGACTCATAATAACGTCGAAGATCGTATAACAGAGAGAAAAGAGAAGGAGAGTTTCGAGGTTCATAGCGCAACCTGTTGAATAATCCCAAGTCCACGATAAACGCAGCTATATACATGTATATATATATATTTTTTTAATGCATATATGCACGTAAACTGCGAGCAAGAGTCGCACACGTGGATAGCCGGAATGCCAATGCTCGCGGAAGCATTGAAGCCGATTTACCTGTACGCGAATTCACGCGAGTATATAATGTACAGTCATTTCACTATGTATGTTTTCTCCACGATTGTTATTTGCCGAAAAAAAAGACTATATATCTAATTAAAGAAACATAATACTTTAGGAATTAATGTAAAGTTAAGGTAGTTATATCATAAAATCGTTTTTTTAGGAATTTTTTAAAAATTTGCAAAAACCTTTTTTGATACAATATGCAATTTTATATTAAATTTTAAGAGGTTTCATTACGTAGAATTCGAGATATTTATTGTCAAAAATCACTATTTTCTGTACTATTGTTGGAATATGGCTGTAATATTACGATCTTCAACTCTAAATATCTTGACTTCTGGGTGATGGTAGAACTTCTTGAAATTTTGTACAGCTCTTTAAAGTGCATTAAAGAAGTTTCCTCTAGTTTAAAAAAAATCCTAAGATTTTGATTTTTCGAATTTTCACACATACGTAGCAAGTATGTGTCACCTTGGATGACCTTCAATTTTGAGTATGCTATTCTTGAAACAATTTGCAACAACTATTCTTAATAAATTTTTGCTAAAAATTACATGGTACAGAGATAAACTAAGATAAAATTGCAATATGCAATTTTGATTCTGTAAATTGCAACGTTATTCAAGACTTATTCTTGATCGAGGACTTGTTGGGTGGCGGTTGAAAAGTAGTATGATCAATTTGTAAAGGGGTCAATATTTTGAAATTACACATGTTATGATATTAAATTAGTAATAGAAGTCTGGGTAATCGGAAATTTTAATTTTCGACGAATCATTAAGTCGACTGTGAATTTTTTCAAAAATTTATTATTTTAATTTACGTTTAAATTTCAATCATGTTGAACGTTTGTTTTTTCGAATTTTTTTATGAAGAAATGTAATTTTATGTATGCACTTAAATACATACGAGAAAAAAATTGAAAATAAATTTGTCGAATGAGAAGAGGATATATATATTCAAAATAGCGAACGTCCAAAATAAGGTTGAATATCTAAGTTTTGTTTTTCGAAATTGTAGCGAAATGGACGTTTTGTCCTGTCCGTCCTGTCTTGGAAGAGGATAATGGGAGATGATGATATTAGGAAAGTTATAAAAAAATTAAACGATAAGGAAATTTCGGGTTTTCTGCGTCTACGACGGATTTGGAAAAAATCCCCGAAAAATTACAAGAGATGTTTTTAATAGAGCGTCTCTACAAATTTCTACAAAATTGTATATGTATTGGCATGTATATAAGTTACTAATTTATTGAGCTAAAAAATGTCGAAAAAAAAAATTTCAATATTATTCAAATGGAAAATGAAAAATTGCAAAAAATCCTGGAAGGAAAGAAAAATAAATGGGATTTTCGGGCATTAAAAAGTAATTTGAGAAATGTCCAAATCCCTTACAGCCATTTGTCCCTTCCAAGGCAGTTTTAAATATTATTTAAATGGGAAATGAAAAATATTTTTTGAAGTTTGCAATTTGGACAGGTATCTTTTTTTCATCCTCCTGAAAGTAATAAATGTGTGTCCGCGTGAAAAAAAAATTAGTCATTTTTTTTTGGTTCAGTCTAAAGTACATATGTATCTCACGATGAATAAAATGCAAGCAAATTGCTGATTCCGGGCATCTAATCGAGGCTCTTGAGCGCCCTCGAAAGTTTCGAGTCCCGTTTTTGCAGGCGCACGACGATAGCTCGTGAGCCAGGCGATAAAACTTGCATTAGAAAAAATATATAGATATACAATATACGTTGATATATTTATAAAAGCAATTCGCGCCTGCTTAATGCCACGCAGACACGCAGATTATAATTGCCACTTTCTACACTCGCGCGTTATACGTATACCGGTATATAAATCATTTGTCACGACTCGAATGACATTATTCTATACACCAAGAACAAAATTTAATTTTTATTTTTAGAATGAGTAAATAAATGAGTAAATACTATTTTGAGTAAATATATGAGATTTAGGTATTTCGATTGATTTGGATTTTTAAAAATGTCAGTTCCATCTGACATAATAAATAAAATTTAAATAAATTACAAACGAATAAAATATTTTTGGATATTGCAACAAATTTTTTTTTTCAGAGTGAATGCTCGCATAATAATGTGGGTCAAAAATTAAACTTTTGGAGGTTCTTGCCACACTCGTCACTCTTTAATGTTTTTTAAAAATTTTATATATTACAGTAAATAATAAAACTTGTCAGATGAACTTCAGATTCATCTGAAAACTTGTCAGATGAATTGTCAAAATTGCAATTTTAAAATTAGTTCGTAAGGGAAGCTACAAAAAAAGATTATTTTTAATTTTAACAATATATTAATGTTTTCAAAAATAAAAAACTACATACCCACTTTTTCAAACAAGAAAATTGTTAAAAATGTATAATTTCTTAAAACGAATATGAATTATTAAATACAGTATTTTTTTTTCTTTTACAAGTAAATACAACATTTTTTTTCTTATATTTTCTATTGAATAAAAAATTATACACTCATATTTTGCTTCTCATTTTTTTGCAAGGCGAAACAAATTTTTGTTTTTTAATAGAGAAAAAATCTACTAGTAAATGTTATAATTCATGTGTGATGCATTGATCTAAGAACGATATTTATTTTCTTTAGAAATCATTTATCAAATATTTATCACACTAAAAAAATGCAGACTTATTGATAACATGAAAGAATAAATATTATTAAATTACATTTGTGTTTAAATAAAAAATGAAAATTATTTTTAATATAAAATATACTTATGTTCACATTTACATTTGTTTCTTGTATTTATATTTAAACAAAAACATTTTCATCTTGTATAAACAGTGAAAATTATCTTCGATGAAATTTAATCAATATTTTTTGTATAGTTTTTCTAAATATTTCTCCCTGTCATCTTGGAAAATTCTGTAATCTTAAAATAAAATAAAATATCACTATGAATGTATATAAGGTATACGTCCCAATAGTATAAAAAATATTCAAATAAAAAAATATGCTTCAAATTCATATTTATAGACATTTTATGTGTTATTAAAAAAAATATATTTCTAGTAAATAAATACTTAAACATTTAGATGTATAGAATGTCCCAATAGTTGGACAGCTACGGGTTTTCTAACTTTATCTCTATTTAAAAAATATTCAAACAAAAAAATATGCTTCAAATTCACATTTAAAGACATATTATGTCTTAATTTTAAACTTATTTCTAGTAAATAAGTACTTGAATGTTTGAATATGTAGGATGTCCCAATAGTTGAACAGAATGACTTTGTTTCTAGGGTTGAACTATAACTCGATCCAATAAATAAACATTATATGAAACATACACTTCTTCATACAGAAAAAAAACCAATAATTCATATGATTTTATTGAGACAAATAAATAATCGAAACAGTCAAAAAGATATTGCAAAAATTGTCCAACTATTTAGACACGTCCAATTTTAGGGACGTTTACCTTAAATAAAATTACACAATGAATTTTCAGATATGGCAATGTCGTTAAACTCTGCAAATTTTTATTTTTTTATTTGCCGTCTTGAAGCATAGTGAATATTGCGAAGGATGGCAGTATGGGTATAATCTTAGGCAGGAGCGATTCGTCAAAGTTGCCGGTCGCGCGCGGACTACAAATGCGTTAAACGCTCATTTGGAGTCCCATAGACAAAAGGCACGACCGCTGGGAAGTGAATAGAGAAAGCTCGACGTTACTCGCTCGACTCCGTTCAGCGATCGAAAACCCACGTCTTTCTCTCTCTTTCTCTTTCTCTCTTTCTTTTGCTCGCCGCAAATAACGCCACGATACAAATTGTATTGGACTTTCTGCCCGATAAGTCACGGGTCAATCGCATTTGTCGCTCACTATTTTTTTTCTCTCTATATACAGCGTAATTAACCGATCGCGCGGAATGAGAGATTCTATTTTTAAATAAACGCTTCATTCATTCATATTTATTCATTCCCTACGTGCCTTTTTCTCGTTGCAATTTGTCTTTTCAACCATTTCGATTATTGCGTTCCGTTGTTTTTAAGAAGTTGAGGCTTAATTGTAATTTTTTTTGCTACTTTGAATATTAGTCAAGAGCTTGAGTATATTTCTAAACTGTAAAAATTATAAAATATTGAAATGAAATTTGAAAAAACTTGCGTTAAATATAATAAAATTTGTGTCTCCTACTCCAATGTAAATATTAATCAAGAGTTCGAGATTATCTTTTAAATAATGAAAATTTAAAAATAAAACAATATAAATAAAAATTTTACAGTAAATGAAATAACATTTTGTTTGCTATACTTTAAATATTAATCGAGAGTTCAAGATTAATTTTAAATAATAAAAAAAAAAGTTTTAATCATCTATTAAATTAAATTAAATTAAAAATAAAAGCATTGTTTGACTAATCAACTTAGAAAGATAAAATGTTTTGTAATAATTCAATTTTCATTAAAGACCTACATGGGATGTATATTAATATATGGATTATGAACTTATTTATCGATTATCGAACATTTCAAAGAATTGTTTCGATTTCAAACTAGGAGTCTGTGTATAACTTAAAAAATGTAATTTTATTATGATAATTTTAAAGTAAACATAAAACAAAAATGTTTTATTTTTAAAAAATTGAATGTAAAATCTAAAATTATCATTTTACAATAATTTTTACACAATTTAAGAAACGCATCAACAACTTTATCTAAGAACTTTATTTAACTTTATTTAAGAAAATTAATTAAGAGATCTTATTTAGTTTTTTCAAATTCCACCCCTTTGCACAAGATATACACCTTATAAATAACAAAATTTCACCCCTTATATATCTTAAGTCAATCTAAATAGTTATACTTTTATAAAAAATGTAATTTTGTTTTTTTATTGTTTATTCGAAAATTATGCAGATGAAAACTGGCATTTTAGTAAGATAAACATGACGTTAGTTTCACAGCTAAGGGCTTTTCACTTTATTTTAATTTTAAAAAATTCAAATGAAAAAATCTGCTTCAAATCCATATTCAAACTATACTGTCTAACATTTTAGCGATCCAAAACTCATCGTATATTTCAATTTTAAACAATATTTCAAGTGAATAAATAAATACTTGAGTACTCGAATATGTAGGATGTCCCAATGGTTGGACAGCTAAATCGACTTATTCCAAAAATTTAACTTTATGAAAAATACACCTCTTTGTACGAGAAAAATAATCCATAAGATTTTATTGAAAAAAAAAACTACTATTTCATGTTACATCTACAATATGAAGAAATAAAAAAAAATTTGAATTGACTGGAATCACTCGTACTTATATACAAAAATATGCAAGAGCAAATACTTTATTGGATAATAAATTCGAGATGTAATATGAAAATATATGCAAAAATATATTTGAGTTTGTGAAAAAAAAAATTCAAACATGAAAAATAAAACATCGTCCAAAACTATTGGGACATGTCCAATTACGTATTGGGACGTTTGGAGAGTCTTTCAAAATTTCAACGACTTGTGACGAGTGATGTCGGATCGAGTCTTGGAAACATCGAAGGTGCAAGTTAGATGAATCGTCGAACGGTTGATACGAAAGTGGTATAGGCAATCGTAAAAGTTCCACCGGCGCGTTTTCGCGCTCGATGGGATAATTGTTTTGCGCAATCGTACGCCGCGACCCACCAGAGTCGTTTTTCGTGGCAGCTGCAATTTCACTGTGATAAACTTCATACTTTTATATACGCTCTTTTCTCCGTTATTTTTCTGCTCTTTCTCTCTCTCTCTCTCTTTCGTCACAGAAATATTTTCCTAAACGCCCTTCCCTCATTTTCTTCAATTACCTCCGAAATTTAAATGCAACCTTTCTCGCTGTTTGCGCAAAAATTCATTTACGTCGAACGAAATAATTCCAACGTGAATAAATTTTCTGTACATTCGTTCATTTTAGAAATCTTCTTCAAAAATCACATCTTCATTTCTGTTTGTCAAGGTTCGTTTTAATTTTATATACATGTATTTTAATACAGTTTTAAAATATTACATCGACAAAAAGATTTTTTTAAGAATTTGTTAAAATTTTGCATAAAATATGTTTGATGCCATGTGCATTCGTGCATTTAATTTTTAAAAGTTTCTTTGCTTAGAATTCGAGATATTTATTACCGAAAATCATAATTTTTTCTACTCTCCCATAAGAGCACGTTGTGTTAAATATTGCGATTTTACAAATATCTATACAAATATCTCGATTTCTAAGAAGTAGAAATTCTTGAGATGTGGCACAGCTTTTTATAGTAATTCAAAGAATCTTCGATTAGATTTTTAAAAAAATTCTAAAAAAATTGTTTTTCTAATTTTCATAAATATGCATAAAGTACGGGTCTCCTTGGATGACCTTGAATTTTAAGTATGTTATTCTTTCCTCAATTATAGTATTCTAATTAAATTAAGCTGCAAAATCACAAGGTACGGAGAAAAACTAAAATAAAAATTTCTGATTTGCCTGTCATGGATGTATGTTCATGAAGTTTTTTTTATTGAAAGAAAGAATCATAGATTTTACTATATAAAAGTGAAAACTATATACTGATTATTATAAATTTAAATATATTTTATTTACAATTTATCCTAAATATATAATTCGTTGTACAATAAAAATATTATTTAGCTCTGAAATAATAAGTACAGTTATCACTTTTATATACTATTCTATTTTTTCTCAATATGTCTAAAAAATATTTTTTTTTATTGACTTTAACATATGTTATTTTTCTAAGTTTTATCGAGTTTAATGAGTAGTTTTTTTAAATTTATATGCATTATCAAAATAGTTTTTCAAAAACTTTCAAGTAATTTTTTTTTGACAAACATTAACATATATTATTTTTCTAAACTTCATCAAATGTGAATAATTTTAAAACAAAATTCTATACATCATCAAAACTAACTTTAATGAAGAGTTTTTCAAAAAATGTCAAGTGAATACTCGATAGTTTTTTTTGACAAACTTTAATATCATTTTTCTAAGCTTTATGTATCAAATATGTAGTGAGTAATTTTAAAAAATTCTATACATTATCAAAATTTATTTTAATGAGTAGTTTTTTTTTAAATATCTATATGATATCAAAATTTTATTACATCTCTCTTTAATGACTGTAAAGGGTGAAGAATCTGAAGGAGAATAATTATATTTATAAATGAATCATCATTTTTCCTGTAGTTGCGGAGTGAGAAAGAAAATAGAGTATGCAATTTCGTATGAATCTCTTGTCACGTTTACGAGCAAATATACTCAATTTAGTAGCACAATTATGTCGATATCGATATACGTGTATGCGTACGTCCGCTTGCACATGGGAAGAACGTAACGAAGGCGTCATTACCCGAGCAGAAACTCTCGTAAACAAGACAAGTCAGCGACGACAAGATCTCGGTTCGTTGTCCCGAGCTCGGCCTCACGTAAATACTTACATATATACCTATGTACTATTTTACAATATATAAGTTGCAGAGTCAGCGAAACAGATCGATTCTTACCCAACAGGAAGATCATTCCTTTTCATTTTCCAACCACGATGCAACTTTGCTTGCATAATAACAATCAAGACTGCGTTTTTGGCATCATCTTTTCAATTTTTTTTTGATACTGATACTGATATATCATTATGTATATTTGAATAAGTTATCGAATTCACTCAAAGATGTATGGGTGTGACTTGTATGGTAGATTTAAGGTGGTTCGTCTGTAAAATTAACGTCAATAGATTTTGTTGAAATTTTGGATAAACTTTTTTTAAGGTCATATATGCATACGTGTATCAAATTTTCGAAGGTTTCACCGTATGGAAGTTGAGATATTTCATGACAAATGTCACATTTTTCTGTACACTCTCTATAAGATTGCGTGTGAAAAATCTATCGTAAACATTTGTTTATTATACACCAAGTATATTTAGTATTTCTGATCTTGGATAATCTTGAATTCAGATTGTGTTGTTCTTTAAACAATTTGTAACAACTTTTCTTAATAAATTTAATCTCGTAAATCACTGTGAACGTCAGAAAAACGTCTTCGAAACAGGAGAAACTTTTGGATTTGACTGTCACAGATGAACTACCTTAAGTAGAATAGTAGTATACTATAGTATGTTATAGTATGTATACTAGGGTGGATAAAAAAAGTGACTTTTTTAAATTCTCTTTCGCAATTGAACATTTCATTTCTGGATACCTCGAGAGAACTCTCACCAAATATTAGCTCTTTAAATTGACCTCTGCATCACAATTTTTGATTTTTAATTAAAATTTCTTGCTCTATATCAAACTTATGAGTCATTTAAAAGCCATGTTTTCGTAGGAAATTGAACGCTCTACAAAAAACTTCTCTTGTGAGTTTTTCGTTAATCTCACCATTTCAAAGATATTTGAAATTTGAGGTTAAAGTTGGAACAATTGAAAAAATGATTATTTTTGCATCATAAATTACTACGAAGTAAGCATAGTGAAATGGGCAATACATTTTTTTGTAGGAAATTGACTGATCTTGAAAAATGGTCTCTTGTGTTTAGTCGATTAGAAGAGGAGAAGAAGCGTGAAGAAGATATTCGTATCTTAAGTAAATGTTAAAATTGCAGGAAAATGCATTAAAACCGATTAACAATGAACTTTAGACACAAATATCTTCTTAATGCTTAATCTTAAACACAAGAGATCATTTTGAAATACAATCAATTTCCTACAAAAAATTTATTGCCCAATCTATTATGTTTATTATTTATAATGAGTTATGAAATGATGAAAAAAAAATTTCCAAAATTTCTCAAACTTTGAGGTCAAATATCTTTGAATTGGTGATAATAACAGAAAATTCACAAGAAAACTTTTTTTGAAGAGCATTCAATTTTCTACGGAAAAATGGCTTTTAAATGGCTCTAAGTTTGATATACAGCAAGATACGAATTTTTCCGTAAGAGACTAATTAAAAATCGAAAATTGCGATATAGAGGTTATTCCCTGAGCTAATACTTGGTGAGAATTCTCTAGAGGTGTCCGGAAATAAGATTTTTACTGGTCGAACAGAATAAAAAAGTCACTTTTTTTGACCTATTCTAATATACATACTATATATTACAGTATATTATATCTCAGAAATTACTCAAATTTTTACTCATTACATTTGTTTTCTTTTCCTACGAAAAATAATTTTTTTTCAACTTTTTCTTAAATAAACGATTTTTACTATCGTACAACCTTAAATAAAGCATTTTTAATCTTAATTATAGATGGTCGTATATATGATTCAATATTATTCAATAATCGCATAGTATATATGCCAAATGTTTACTCAAATAATAAATTTTGTGATTGGTACAAAAATTTGTATACAAAATAATAAAAACGATTTATAAAAATTTGGTAAAAAATTGAAATATATAATTTAAATTCAAATAAGAATAGTGCTCTATTGGACTAATATGTAAAATTTCTTCGATCACGAATGTTATTCGTTTTCTCGTGCGATGATCGAGGCAAGGACACCGGGGGAATAACCGAGTCCTCGAATTCTCGTGTAAACAGTGATATTGATAATGAAACTTTTATTCGAACGAATCGAATTCCAACTTTTGAGTTCCGATGTCGTTTCGCTCATTAAAATTGCTCCATCGGGTCGAATAATAATTTTTTCAGCCTCGATCGATTTTATTCATTTTTAATAAATTTCACAAAATTAAATCAAGCTTGCTAATCATTCGAGTATTTTGTAAATCAACTTTCGAGAGATGCTCAATAATTTTTAAATCTTTTCTCAAACAACAGTATCGAAATGATTTTCGACATTTTTTTTTCTTCATTTCCAACATGATAATTCGTATAATGAAATTCAACGTGAAAAAGATTGTTTACCCATCGTGAAATAAAGTTCGGCGCCTTTTTTTCATTTGTTTCAATAAAGAATGTTTGCTGCGAAATATTTCGATTTTTTCGATTGTGTCAAAAGTGGAAAAAAAATGATGAAAGAACACTTTTCGCTAGTGCATAAAACTTCCAGAGAATTTGAATAATAATTGGATATGAATGAAACCTAATTTGAATTTAAGAAGGTATGAAAAAATTTTCAGTAACATTAAAAAAATCAAAGAAAAAAAATAAAAAATATATATATTAAAAATAAATTATAAATAATATATATATGTAAACAAAAACAAATAAATAAAATAAACAAATTAATTGTTCGAATTCCGATATCATTAGAGCTCGTGTTGCGTCTCGATAATTAACATGACGTACGATCGCTAGGACAATTACGAAGCCGAGGAAATATTTCGTAAACGATAATTATTTTAATGACTTATTTACACGTTAACGTCAACTTTTTGCCTCATCGTTGTTCTCCCGTTTCAGCGAAATTCCGATATTTCATTGAATATTTCGAGTGATACCTGGAAACGCGGCTTTTTCAATCTCGACAATTTTATTCATCGAATCGCTAATGAAAAAATCAATAACACGCATCTGCCTCCTTCGTTATTTTTCTTAGTCATATAATCGAACGAGCGAGATTTCCAGAAAACAGTTTTATGGATTTCGTTTATATTATTATTATTATTATTATTATTATTATTATTATTATTATTATTATATATAGAGAATATTTATATTTATCAACAAACCGATATTATTGTATAAGTTTTTTAATAATAATTTATTCCTTGAAATTAGTTATCGCTCATTATTATCATTTTTTATACATATGATTATGATAGTAATAAAAAAATGGTATTTTTTGTTAATTCAAAAAGTTTACGAATTTTCAATTAAAAAATCGATAGCACGCATTTACACCTTATATTATATTTATTAATTGTCTAATTGGACGAATGAAAATTTTCAGAATTTTTAAAAAGGAATTACTATATTTTTTAAAATAATGTTTATATATTTTTATAATTTTATAATTATATAATCGAACGACCGAGATTTCCAAAAAATATTTTATAAATTGTTTTTAGATTATTATTATAGATAGCATTTCAAATAGAAAAACAATCAACGGTGCTATATTCGTTTTTTGATAATTGTTTTCTTGAAATTGTTTATTGCTTATTGCTCAATCATTATCATTCGCACGTACAATTGCGACTGTTAATGGAAATACCTGTATTATATTTTAATTTAAAAAGAAAGGAAAAATATTTATTTGCTTATTTATTTATGTATACATATAGTAATATAGTCCCAGAAAACAATTTTATGAATTTCGTTAAAATTCTTCTTATTATTATTATCATTGACAATATTTTTATTCAATATTATTGTTTAAGTAATGATTGATTAGTTTATATTTGCAATTTTTTATATTTACAATTTATAATTATCATGTACAGTGACAGTTACGATTGTTACCGAAATAAACGGGATATACACATTTTTTTTCAAAAATAAAAATAAAAAGAGAAATAATATTTGTTTATTTATTTATTTATATACGGTAATCGTAATAAATGCTTACGTTTTATAATTATCTTGTACACTTCCACTAACAAATATTACCGGAATTAACAGTGTATATATTTTTTTCAAAAATTAGAAAAAAAAGAGGACAAGTATTTAATCGTTTTCTTTAATTATTTATGCACGATAATCGGAAGTTGTGATCGTATCAATGAAAAAATCATGAGTCACGACATGCGGGGATCGTTGCGACTTAATTTGTATACAACTTTTTGTTCCTCTCGGTAGACTAGGTCTGGGTGATTATTTTTATTATTATAATAATTATTACGACGGGGGAAAGGGTGCAGTTGTTGTGGTCGGTTAAAACGGACCGGTCTCTCTTTCGAGAACATTCGACGATCCCGCGAAACGAAGAGAAAGAAAAAGAAACGTGCATGAGAGCAGTGAGAGTGAGAGAGGGGGTGAAGGGAGGTTGAAGGGGGTGGGGGAGGGGGGGGGAATAAGGAGAGAGAAAAGAAATGAGACTTGCGTCTAATTTTTCTTTCAATCTGTTCATATATGGGGGACGGAAAAAAGATCACGTTCGAGAAAACCGGTTTATCAAATGAGGGGAGAGAGAGAAAGGGGCGACGAGGGCCGCGAGCGAGAGATCCAATGGAATATTTTGTGCAAACCCATGACCTCCGTTAAAGAATGTAAACATTGGAGCCCTTACGGAGCTAAGTGGGCACTTTGCACGTATTATCAAAGATAATGACCGATCGATCATTATTTATATACTTGAAGAAATTAAGGTTATTTTATGCTAGCGATAACCGTTTGGTTGTGAAACAATTTCGTAAAAAAAGTATATTTTTTTAAATAAGTTTTTTAGATAAATAAAATAAGAATGAATTGAATCAAAGTTAAATTCATAAAAATTATTAGAATATTGAATAAAGCAAATGGATTAAAAAAATATTTTCCTATAAAAAATATTCCACTACTCTTTAGTTTTTGAGATTTGTATTTTGAGTTGCTGTTCTGTGATTTTATCAGATAAATAAATTAAATAAATAAATACAAGAAAACGTTTAGTTGTGGAACAATTCTGTAAAAAATTATATTTTTAAAAATTAGCTTTGTAGATAAATAAAATAAACATGAATTAAATCAAAATTTTTTAAATAGAAATAGAGTATAATAGAATAAAGCAAATGAATTTAAAAAAGAGTATAGCTATTCCACTGTTTAGTTTTTGGGATTTGTATTTTGAGTTGGTTTTTTGTGATTTTATCAGTAAAATAAATAAAATAAATAAGTGCAAAAGTCGTTTAGTTGTGAAAAAATCTTGTAAAGAATTATATTTTTTATAATAAGTTTTTTAAATAAATAAAATGAAAATGAATTAAATCAAAATATAAACAATAGAAATAAATAAAAAGTGCAGAATTAAAAACCGATTAAAAATAGAGCAGAGCTATCCATGCACTATTTAGGTCTTGAGATTTGTATTTCGATTTTTTCTGTAATTTTATCAATAAAATGTATCCTGGTATAAAGAAATGGTTCTATCTATCTATTCATCAACTTGTTAAAAAAATTTAATAAAATTATCCATAAACAGATTCTAGGAAAATCATGCAATAATGTACAATTTTAGCGTACCTTTTAAAGAAATCATTTTTAAATCATGGTCATCATCAAAAAAAATTATCCATCAAAGTAACTTGAAAAATGTTCTTAAAAAAAGTATTTTTAAATATACAATGTTAGAGTTTACCTTGTAAAAACAATGTTTATAGTTTGGTACAATAATAATAATAATAATAATAATAATAATGATAAAAAAATAATAACTACTGTTCGCTTCATTACGTAGTAAGCACGTCCTTGAAAAAATCAGGTTATCGAACTCTTAAATTGAACTATCAAACTCTTAAAAAAATTTGGTAAAAATATCATTGGGTACAAAATACTACAGATATTTACGTACACAAAAAAAATGTAGGAATTTGCAAAAAAAAAGGGAATAAAGGTGACTGGGTTTTTATTGAAAAAAAAAGGTAAAATAAAAAAATTAAATAAAAATAAAAATCAAATTCGACAAAAATGAAGTGAATCGTTGAAAATTTTCAAGGCTAGCTCAACGAGCGTGTTTCCTGAATTGAATGGTTTTAAGAGCGCGGCTTACTTTTTATTGAAATAATATTCAATATTGAGGATTTCATTCGACCGCGGATGTGCTCCAGAAATGGTAAATCTGCGCAGCAGCAGGATCATTAGCCCGTGTGAATCATCGCACATGTGCAACGTTATCCAAAGAATTTATGCGGAATCGCGAGTCTGTTATTTTCATCTTGACTTCTGATCACTCGTGACACGCGGAATATATCACTCGAAAAAAGAAAAAAAATAGTAACCTTCGTAACAATAACTATGAGATGCACACAAATTATGATTTTTTTTCTGAAAAAAAAAAATACTTTTTATTTTTTAAACTTTGATCCATTTTTAAACTACAAAAAGAAAAATTAAAAAAAATAGAAACGTTCGTATCAATAACTATAAGACGCACTATTTACTATTTTTTTTTCTAAAAAACATTATTCTGAACTATTTCTCATTAGATAAATAAATTTTCGTGAATGAAAACAAATAATTTTTATCAATAAATGTACTTTCTTTATTTTTTAAAGTTTGGTCCATTTTTTAATTTAAAAAATGTTTACATTTCGATCTCTATTTAAATTTATCATTATTTGTTTATTTGATCATTATTTCAATCATGAAGAATATCAATCGCAATCAATTATTTTTATAAGATGTATATTAATGAATCCTTCGCTTCTGATATATACATTTTAATAAATGATTATTTTTTAATAATCGATAAATAAATTTTAATAAATATCGCATAAAGTTTAATAAAGTTAATAAAGTTTACATAGATAAATAAGTTTAATTAATGTTCATTTCATAATTATTTCAACTATTAAGCTCCATCATAGGCAATAAAAATTAGATTAAAAAAAATAATATCGTGGTTAATAAATTTTAACAAACATTCATTTTATAATTAATTTCAGTGATTAAAATCATTTATTGACAATGAATTAGTTTTGCAAGTCGTATTTTAATGAATTCTTCGTCTCCGATAAATGAATTTTATTAAAGACAACAAAAATATTTACGTCGAGAGATATCTGCCGGCCGGTACAGAAAAAAATGTCGAAAATTTAAATGAGAAATGAAAAAAAAAGGAGAGAGGATGATTCAGCGGATGAAACGATCCTTTGTACGAGAGATCGAAACGGGAAGTCCAGAGACGATTTTATTTGTTATTAAATTATATATATTCATCGCTCGTTTCGATAGTCGTCGCGAATTTTAGTCTCAAACGGCAATTCTTATAAGGACGTTGTGTATAATTTGTTCCGGTATTGCGCGGTGTTCCGACGATCGGACGATTAATTGCTTCGTACACGTAAAAAACAAAAGTAATAAGAACCTCCCTTGAGAGCCACCTCTCGCGAGCGCATCCCATTTTTATTTATTTCATCGTATCGAGTTTTTTGAATTCCAGGCACGCGCCAGTTGTCTTCCACGGTCTAGTAATTACTTCATTATCATTCGACAGATTTTCCCGCCTCCAGACACCTCAATCTCCATCAAAATATTTGTATCGATTTTTTTTTCGATAATGACTCATGTTTTCACTTTGACGTTCATTGCAGTATTATTAACAGACATGTTATTCTAAATATCAGTATTTTCAATTGAAATTTTTTTTTATTTTGAATAAAGAGTTGGTAAATTATTGCAAATCACTTTACAATTTTTTTTTGTATATTGCATTCAATGAAAATATTTGTATAAATTTTCTCCACGATGGCTAATTTCTTATATCCTTACATTATTGGCGGTATTACACATTCTTTTCAAAATGTACACCTATATTTTTATTATAACTTTAAAAAAAGAAAAACAAAGCGAGCAAATTGACACTTAAGGTAATTAAGTGATTTTTTTCAGTTTGAATAGAATAATTTTATTGATATTTTCGAATAGTAAAGTATATCTTCAAAAATCTTCTCTGTATTCCAGTAAAAAATAATTCTGTTGTTTATACATTTGTTGTTACATTTTTTTCATCCTATAATAAAATTTCAAAGTTTTCTAGGTCAATAAATGAAAATAACTATACAATGAGCAACAACAAAAATAAACAAATTTATTGAAAGTAAAATTAGAGCCTATATAGTTCACTGGAGATTTTCCATCGTGAGAAAATAATTTCATGAAATTTCAGAGCATTTGTTTTTTGAAATAAATGAATTCAACCCATCGTTTTAAAAAATATGCATACGGTAATTGAATAAAAATAATGTAAAAATGAACTATTGATATCGTTACAAAAAGAACAGATTCACAATTGTCGAAATTTGTGAAACATTTTTAATTCTATACGTCATGATTTTCCATAATAATTTTTCCACGATTTTCTTGTGAATTTAGGAGAATTTGTTGTTAGAAGTGAAAAACTCGATCCACATTTTTTCAAAAAATATAAAGAAGAGAATTTAAGAAAAATTATATTAAAACAAACTGACGGTATTGTTGAAAAAAGAAGGGATTCGTAATTGATAAAATTTAGTAAACATTTTCAATTCTACGGCGTAATTTCCTATAAATATCAGAGAAAATTTGTTTTTAAAAAACCTTGGTTCAAAGTGTTAATAAATTAATATAAAAAACTGAATTAAAATGGTGTAATAATGAACCTTATTTTGGTATTAATAAAAAAAGAGTTTCCTAATTGTCGAAATTCTAGAAACATTAATTCTACGTTGCGATTTATTCTCGTAAATTTCACAGTACATTTTTTTAAGGACATAAAGAAATTCAATCAAAAAATATATAATTAAAAAATTGAAGAAAGACAGTAAATGAAAAATATAGTTAAGCGGCTTATATACCAAAAAAATACCTATTATTTTGAGTAATTAAAATAGTCACGATAAAATAGCTAAATAGTTAAAAAATAACTAAATTGAAACAAAAGCAAATGGCATTGCTGGAATAAAAAAAATTAATAAATAATAGTAGTTATTCGAGATAAATTTTTGATTCTACGTTGTAATTTCCCACGGGACGGAAATTTTGAGTAATTACATCATTTCGATGGTGTCGTGACCCCTGGATTACCCAATAACATTTCTAGTTGCAGGTGTTGACTCCCGTGTGCATTATTTGCGTACAGAGAGGAACAGGTTGAAAATTGCGCCAGTCCCACGTTCGTGCGCTCGATCCCGTGGCATTCGAAACACGCGCGGAAGGGGTCAACATTTTCGAGGCTCGCGACGCGTACTTGCTATTATATATTCGTGCTATTCGTATTTAAGGTATATAGTTCTATAAAAAAATCGTTTTCTTAGGATTTTGTTAAAAATTTGCAAAAACCTTCTTTGATACAATATGCAATTGTATATTAAATTTTAAGAGGTTTAAATCACTATTATTTTTTGCAGTCTCCCATAAGAGCACGTGTTAAATATTGCCATTTTCAACTCTTGATATCTTGACTTCTGGGTAGTGGAATTTATTGTTGAAATTTTTCACAGCTCTTTATTGTATACTTCAAAGAAGCTTCCTTTAGTTTTTTTTTTAAATCATAATTTTAGGATTTTTTAATTTTCATGCATACGTAATAAGTACAGGTCACCTTGGTTCACCTTGAATTTCGAGTATGTTGTTCTTGAAACAATTTGCAGCAACTTTTCTTAATAAACTTGAGCTCAATAACCACATGGTAAGGAGATAAATTGAAATGAAAACTTTTGATTTGACTGTATCGATAGAACTATCTTAAGATATGGGGGTTACGTGAAAATCGTTTGAGAAAGAATTTCTTAAAAATTTGCACAAATCTTTCTTGAGGTCATGTCGAAATGTATGTCAAATTTTATGAAGCTTTACCATCTAGTAATCGAGATATTAATTGTTGAAAGTCGTCGCATTTTTTGATCTCTCATAAGAGCCCATGTTAACAGTGGCGATTAAAAAAAATAAATATCTCGATAACCACATGGTGAAGCCTCTTTAAATTTTGCTCACATATTAATATAATATCAAAGAAGATCTGTAGAAATTTTGAAAAAATTCTGTTTCAAAAAAATTCAAGTGATGATTTTACATTTAGTTAACAGCCAAACTTTTGAATAGACTGTCACGCGACTCCTATACCTTAAGTACACAGCATATTCGACTTTACTCTCGTAGATCAGATTCATTCGTGAAAACCTTTAAAACTTTTGGTTTTTCTATCGCTGCAGACTAGTCAAAAGTCATTTGGAACTAATTAATGTAATTTACGAAAAAGTAGAGATCATTATAAAAATAATAAGAAATAAGGAAATGTATGTATTGTCAACAAAATTAAAATTTTTATTTACCAGTAAATGCAACATCAAAAACTAATTATCAACAGTTTGAGTATATTGTACTCGAGGCTACCAACCTTAAAATTTCAAAACGTCATGCAATTGAAAAAGTATACGTTGCTTTCCAAGTTTAAAAAAAGTAATTTGCAAACATTTTTTTGAGATAGCCAGTTAGGAAGATGTGCACACTCATCGAACAAAATAGATAAAGAAAACTTGAAGATGCAGAGAAAATATAAGAGTAAATTGTGGGCACGTTTGAATTCGGTGGTTGTATACGTGACAGTTTCAATATGGTGAAATACCAAGATATCTGTTAAATATTCGAGCAAATGATCATGTTTAACAACGATTTTCTTAATAAATAGGTCGATAACCCCATTTATCTTCAAAACGATAAGATTCGTAGGAATATACTTTACTATATAAAAAGATTCGATGTTGATGACCTGCTCTGAAGTTTTGCAGGAAGGTTATCATTTATAAGTACTAAAATTCTTAAAAATATATCTGACGAATTGTTTAAAACGTAATTAATAAGTAAATTATAAGATAAAAATATTTATTTATTATTATTAGTATTATATTTCATTTTCTTTAGTTGTAAAAGTGATAAAATATTGTACAAAAATAATATACTTATCACTTTAATTCTTTTATAATTGCAATCGTAATTGAACTGGGCAAAAAAATCAAATTTTCTTCTACATCTCAGCTATTCGACAAGTGCGAACGAAACAATGTTGTCGTTGTTGGATAAATTATTTATATTCCTTGAAATGCGTTATCTTTAGCAATGTGCACGCTCATTAATTATGAATAAACAATTTTATGCGAATAAAGCGCGTTATATGTTGCTTACAAAAAAAACCAGTATTCACGAGGTGACGACATCGAGATTATGTATGTATGGCAATAATAATCAAGACGATTCATTAGTAATTGAAACAGGAAGAAGAAGCTCCAAAGACATCTAAAATCCCATGTAGCCAGTTTTTTTATCATTAATTATTTTTCTATCAAAATTTATATATAATGAAATTTTATTTGAACAGCCTTGCTCTCATTTGGAAAAACGTCCACATTAGGGAGACTCATCGAAAAAATTTTCAAGAATATGAAAAAGGATGACATTGATTAGAAGTTTAACGAGCCATCGACGAGCCACATGCCTGGAGATATCAAGAGTCGAATAAAGTTTTTTCGCTAAAGGGCAATACGGGTGTAAATTTCAATGATGTTGAGACAAAACTTATACAAAGTTTTTTTATGAATCTAAAACAGGGGCAGCATGAACAAACCAACGGGGAATTTGGAAGATCGTCCTCGTTATACTCGAATGCTGACTCATTTGAAAAAAAAAATAACAAAATTGTTGAAACTAATAAATTATGGTAGTTCTATCGGTATATAGTTAAGTCGATAATTTTTTTTCTCCATACCATGTGGTTATTGAGCTTAAGTTTATTAAGAAAAGTTGTTGCAAATTGTTTCAAGAACAACATTCTGAAAATTTAAAGTCATCCAAGATGACCTGTACTTGTTACGTATTTATGAAAATTAAAAAAATCATAATCTTAGGATTTTTTTTAAACTAAAGGAAGCTTCTTTGAAGTACAATAGAGAGCTGTGCAAAATTTCAACAAGTTCCACTACCCAGAAGTCAAGATATCAAGAGTTGAAGATGGCAATATTTAACACGTGCTCTTATGGGTGACTGCAGAAAATAATAGTGATTTTTGACAATAAATATTTCGAGTTCTACGAAGTGAAACTTCTTAACTTAATATATAATTGCAAATTTAATCAAAGATGGTTTTTGCAAATTTTTAACAAAATCCTAAGAAAACGATTTTTTGATAAAACTACCTTAACCTATGAGTTGATCATAGAATGCAACCATTAAGTAATGTTGCAAACTTTTTTCATGTCAACTTACAATAACTGTTAAATTTTGTACATTTTATATATTTCGAATTAATATTTAAATTCAAATATTTTATAATACTGTAACAATATTACATGTCGGCGTCTTTTTAATATTTAATAGCGATTATGTATCATTGTAGCAATATTTCTTTGTAACATGCAGCATTGCACGGTTCTAGCAATATTGCTGCAATATTCGATCCTGTGTGGGGTACTTCTGTTTTTCACGAAAGTTACAATGTTTATTTTTTAATGGTACTTAATTTTTCTTGCGTTGAAAATACGTTGCATTCGCGCGTCTATTACGCTGCCAGGTATAGCCAGGTTTTCGATTTCTGTTTACACTTTACGCACAAAGCACTATTTTTATCAAAAGTATAAAAATTCAATGGATTGAACAATTAAATTTTAAACTTTCAAATTTAGCTTCATTAATATTTTAACTATTAATCAATAATTGCTATTCGTTATTAAATTATAATTATTACAATATAAATACAAAAAAATGAATAAATTGTTGATTGCATATTGAATAATGGATAATTAGATTAATGCTAATTCTATTATCAGAGACAGTAAAAGTAACAGTATAAGTACATGTATAGACAAATAAAAAAAGAGGAAACGACCTTTGAAAAAATGACTACGATAAATAAATGGGAAAATATTGACATTGATATAAAAAAAATAATAATAATATACAGAAGAAAAAAGATAATAATAATAGATAGAAATGTCAAGTGGACGATGATCTTTGATAGTTCAGAGTCTCGATCCACCTGACAGTCTGGCATAGGTAATTTATGAAAAAAAAAAGAGATTAAATTCCGATCACGTACTTTTTTCTCCCTCAGATGTGGCTGATTGTACATAACAATACGAGCAAAGCGCACTAACGTGCGAAAACGTTTTTTATGCTTCACGTTGCACAGCCACGACCAGCAATAATTCGAAATTTCTGTCAAATTCCTGGGCAATTTTGCGTGCATTTTTTCATTTTGAAATCTCATGATTTTTAAAATGTTTTCCTGGATAGAATAATTATCAAACAAATCTGTTTTCTCGATAATCTTATCCTGCAACTTCTTTTTTGATTTTTATTTTCTCGAAGAGGTATATATAAAAATCTTACATTTTTTCTTTTGCATAAAAATGGCGTACCAATAATAAGGCATATAAAAATTATTGAAAGGAAAGAAAAAAAGAATAAAATCGCTAGAGTTGAGTGAAAAAGGAACGAGTAAAAATTTTTTTCTCATATTAGAGGAAGATGAAAATTTTTTTCCCCCTCATAAGCTTCGTTAAATCGTATTTCAGAATAAGAATAATGATTTTTACGGTTCTATCGACATCTCGACAGTTGACATGAAGAATAACGATGGCCCCGGGAAATTCTTCATGGCGATAACGACGGAGAAAATAACGAATAATTCACGTGTCTGTCAAGTGTCAATATTATGCAAAAATTGACGGCGATTGAAAGCCACAGTAGTAAATAAATCAAGCTGTGATAAAATATTATTTATAAATTTTGTAAAAGAAGAAAAAAATAATAGCTCGAACGCAACCGTGAAAAATTCTTTCAATTCATTTTTTTATTTGTATTTTACTTCTCTTTTTTCCTACTCAAATGTTTCCTGTATATTTTTTTTTATTTATATCTTTTTCGCTTAATCGCTTTTTTTAAAAGTAGTTTCAACAGTTCTTTAGAGTCATAACGATAAATTTAAATTGATTTTATATATCTTTATATTAAATTCGTTGTATTTTACTAATGTTTTAGATTCCTGAGAAATGAGTTGTAAAATAAAATATTGAGGTAAGAAAATTGGAAAATTGAGAGTAGTTTTCAAAAGATAATTATTTCATTGACTTTCGACAAAAAAGTAACAGTATTTGTTAATAAATTCGACAATTTTTTAAATGTCGTTTCGATTAGTTTATCGAATTTCGTGTTTTGAATGATGACTGCTGGATGACTGTCTTGATAAAATTACTATATTCAAAACCTAGACAAAAAAATTTCAAATTTAAGTATTTTTCGTTAAAAAATGACTATAAGTCAATTTCGATAAAATTTTGAAACAATGATTAGGAGGTATAAATGAAAGTACGAAAATAAATTTTTGTTATTGAATTTTTTTTACGACATATAGAGTATTATTTCAGTAAAATAAGGGAAGAGTTTTATGAGAAACCGCTAGCATGCGCTCTTTTATTGAAAAAAATTTATACTTAGAGCGAACCTTCAAATATTCTAAAATTTTTCACGTATTATTTAGCATGTAAGGTTCAATTATTTACCATAAAAATATATAGACATCGGTCTTTTTATTGAATTATTTAATGATAATATTAGATATTGCAATTATACATGATTGAATCCAAGTCAAAATATAACCTAAAAAATGAAAATCACTTTTTAATTATCTGTATTAGATCAATATTTTACATTTAAAAATTAGGATATTTGGTAAAAAACGATTAATTCAGTCTTAAAAGTCATTTATTGACCCCTCATTTAAAAATAAGCCAATAAACAGTATCTCATTTGACTGTAATAAAATTATCGCTAATACTTTCTTAATTAAGTATTGATCAAAAAATTTTTTATTCATTACGATTAAATTTACCTCAATTATCGAACAACACCTCAATTAATTTTTTCAAGTTTCTAGAATTTTACAATACCCTAAAAAATGAATAATCGAGTGCATTCGTAAAAAAATTCATCTAAATAAATTTCCCCATGCACGAACCTCTTTCCCCCCGTCATTTGTTTATCTCTTCATTTATTTATTTCGCACTGAGGCCTCTCTAATTGTCAATTCATTCAGTAGCAGAAAATCACTTTTTAATGAAATAAAAGCGCTGGCAATGATTATAGACGCATTATGCGAGCGAAGGATCACGGTTACGTTCAGTTTTCTCCAGGAGCCGTCGACGTAACGTTCATAAAATCGCGGCCTAGGCTCGTGCGATAATATCGTTCGCGTCATCGCGCATGTCGGGCTTGCACGGTGTGCGGGCAAACTCACACGCACCGATATATACATATATATTCGCTCATATATATACGAGCACGAATAAAAATTCGCGCATGAGTTTAAATATGTCCACAAATACAAACAAAAATATTTGTATATTTAAATTTGCACGTATGTATGCACGTGTATGTATATTTGCAAAAATATTGACGTACAAAAATTGTATTGTATATTTAAATTTGCACGTATATATGCACGTGTATGTATATGTGCAA
>JAPYYW010000701.1:0-43356 GCA_030522545.1 Cremastinae sp. A BG-2022a
CTACAACATATGTGAAAACCGAATCGAAATATCAATTTTTCTGGCTGAAATGTTGAAAAATTCAAGTGTAACGCTTCAATTGGACGTCGCTGTATAGTATACGTTTCGATATATATATCTTCCATTTTCTGGGGTGCATGTGATATCGCGTGTATCTATTTCATATCGCAGTATATTGAACTCACCGTTTTCTGACAGTGATGATTCACAAAACTGAAAGGCGATCCCTATATAGAAAATATATAGGAAACACGGATAAGGATCCCATAAATGTTCGATTAATCGACAATTATATCCCCTCGGTGAAAATGGAATTTTCTCTTCGCACGGGATTCGAGCCTTCAATAAATCTCATTTCAATGACAAATCACAAATTAACGAAAATTTTTAAGACTAAATACATAAAAATCAAACTCTTTCAAAATCATTATTATACGTATCTCTAAATTTGATACAGCAGATTTTATCACCAACTGTGAAGTTAACATATAGAAAAGCACTCTTTCTGTACAAAACAAAAAACAAGTACACTGGAATTACGATATTCAGATTTTAATGACCGAATCAATTTTGGTGTTAAATTTAATATAACACGAATATTGCATAAATAAGTAACATAAAATTAGTTTGAATCCCTAATATATCAGACAGTCATTTAGATGTAAATTTTCAACAAATTATATTCTGAAAATAAAAGTTCAAAGAATCTTTTATAAATATGTCCAACTATATATAAAGACTATACATAATTTTATCTGTTTTATCGTAAACTTAAATAGTAAATATTAAAAAATTAAATTTTTATCAATTTTTTAAAATTTTATCGATTTAACGAATTTATCAATAAATGAAAGTTGTTTTTGTGAAAATGTGTGTTCGCTGTGAAAAGTATAATGTAGGCTCGAAAATTCTATACACAGCGAAGAAAGTCTTTCGGGGAGATGAAAGGCTGAACCCAGCCATCACGTATATCCCCAGATTTAGGGAAAACGAGCCCAGTTACACATTTACCCTGTCTCGGGATCGCGGATAAATGTAAACAGAGATATATAAGCGGTTGCGAAAAAATGCACAATGTCGGGAGTACGATCTGTTTGCTACAAACAGCTCCATTTCCCTGGGCAGATTAAAGGATTACGATGTAAGGGAATCCACGCCTGGCTGACCGCCAATGATCTAAAGAACAATGAGCGTTTCGGGCTCTTCTCCCTTGTTCCTTGAGGTAAAAGCCGACGAGCGGGGGGGCCGCGCGCGAGCCAGATCACGGAAAATATGAGGAACGAGGTCGAAAACGAGACGGCACGCGGTTAGCCGCGAGCCGTATTGAGACAAGGGGATTGAAGTGAGCGAGGAAAGCTCCCCGAATAAAGGGAAAACACGCCGCACGCTGCGCTTTACCCAAAACACGGCGGGATCCGGTTTTAGAGGTTTTGGCGACACTATCCCACCTTCGCACAAGAGATCGTCGACAATGTCGAGATCTCCCGTTCACGAGAAAAGAAGATACCGAGTAAAAACGCCCGCGCGCTCTCTCTCCGCGTCGCTTCGGCGTTTAAAAAAGAAAAAGTATAGAGACGCGACGCGAATATAGGGGTGAAAGAAACTCTCGTCGCCAAGATGAGCTCCAAAAACTCATCCTTTTCGCAGGAGCGTCGAGAAACCCGAACGCTCCAGTAGTTCCGCGACGACTCTCCTAATTCCGTCTTATATTCTCATCATTACCTCCGAAGCCGATTTTTACCTCGGCAAGGAGAGAAGATAAAAAGTGGTCGTGTCGCCCACGTATTGTTTGTTCCAGCGAAAATTCGAGTCCGCGCTTTTACACACGAGTCTCCATTTTCACTCATCGGTACATAAGGGCTGAAATATGGTGGAGTGTGAAACAGGATTTTTGGATCAGCTCCAGCCTGGAGCCGGTTTGCGAAACCTCGGATACACACTCCGCTTGCGCGCTTCGATGATTTTCGAAATGCTCTCGAACCCTTTGGAACGAAGGAAAATCTATTCGGATTAAATATACTTATCACGATTAGTTATATATACTCCAAACCTTTGCAAAAGGTTTTCGCTAATTGCGTTTTTTTCAAAATTAAATTAAAATAGACTAATTAAAATGAAGTTACTCAAATAAATCTAAATAACTAAAATAAACAAACTTAATAGAATAATTAATAAAAATGCGTGTATATAGTTCGACATAAAATAAAAATTGCTTAATTTTTAATCCGAAAACACTTCATTTATGTATATAAAAACTGTATAATTTCAAAATAAGAAAAAATCAATGATGAACCGAATAAAATAAATCGAATCAAGAAAGAATATAACTATATAAAGATTTTCCTAAAATTTTGTGGATCCGTGTCGTCATAAATTCCGTTGACACGAATTTCCGTCGAAACACGAAAAATCTGCCGCCGAATTTTTTTTCTTCTCCTTCATCCTCGAAGAGGAATCTTGTCGTCGAGAGTTTCTAATCTCGGGAGGGTAACAAGCTCTCTTTTTGCTTCACTCTTGGCCGTGACCAGCGAGAGAACCGAAAATAATACTCGCGACAAGGGAGAAGGAGAAAAAACGAGAGAGGGCGATGAGGAATATTCGGGGGTGATTTTTATGGCTGCAATCGTAGCTCGAACGGCGAGCTGAGCAAATACTCCGTGACTGCATGCGTAATGTAGCACGTTAATAAAAAACGTCCGTAGACGAAAGAAAAAAAAATGTTCAGAGTTCGTTTAAAAATATGTAAAAGCGTGGCCCCTCGTCCCCCAAATTTTTCCCGAAACGAGAGTGACTTTTTCCATTTAAAAAAAATTATGCCGTGGATGGATCCATGTGGGCACGAGCTGGCGATCGGGGGAAACAATGCAACGGAGTCGAGCTTTGAAAGTTCAACGCACGCGCGACGTGTCATTGGGAAATATAGAGACGAGGAAGTCGAGCGCCTTTCGCTTTTTTCTATCACTTTTTTTTGCTGTTCACTCGAAACACAGAGGAGCTGACAACTGTCTCCCAGGATTCAGGAAAATGACATTTTCGGCTTTCAAAAAAAGTTCAACCAAAAAAAAAAGAATTATTGTCAGATACTAATTATATCTCAAATTTTTTTATCGAGAAAATAAGAATTTACCGATTACTTTTTTTTTGTAATATTCAAATAACTTGAACACATAAATTTGCTCTACGTACTTAAAAATTTGTGATGATTAGTTACAAACAAAAGCAGGTAACAAAAATAGTGTGTTTTTTCAAAAATTTTCGAAATAAATGTTCTGAATGTTAGAATAAATTTTAAAAAATTAGATAAAAGGATCAGCTTCTATGTAAACTTTATTTTCTATAGAATAAACTTTTTTATATCGATTCGAATCAATATCGTCTATACCTTTAAAGAAACTTTAGTAAAAATAAGTTTCTCTCAAAAAGAAAGTAAATGAATTTTTAATGTGACACTAAATAAAAAATTAGAATAAGAATAAGTACTCTCGGTACGTAAATAATATATCCACATACAAAATCAAATAAGATAAATTTTGAATTTTACGGTAAAATAAAAAAAAATGTACGAAATATAAATGTGCTCCGTAAGCGAATAAATGTTTTTCTTCCAACATCAAAATTAGTTTATTCCAAAAAAAAATACGAAATAAATTCGGATGTGGGAATAAAATAAAAATAAAGAAATAATACGAGCGTGTGCTATAAGAATAAATTTTTTCGTCCCGACGGGAATCGTTCACGTTTATTTCGTCGAAAAGGCGTGAAAAAGGAATGGCGTCATCGGCCATTACGAGTCTCGATCGAGAACGATTCCGAATGGATTAACGCGATGTAGAATTTACCCCTGCGCATTATATGCGAATGGACATTCTCTGTATATTTCTTTTTTTTTTATTCGACACACCCTCCCCGAGAGCTTGACCGGATCTCGGAAGCTCGGTATAGTTTTTCCCCGTCCGTACATATACACTCGTCTGATTTAAGATGGGGTCCGCATTTCTCGCAGCTGTTTAAACCCTTGACCTCTCTCTCCGGCGGCGACGATATTCACAATGACGCCAATGGGACAATGGGAGCTTCTCGCGCGGTCCATCGGGAGAAAAATGTCCCCTGGAAACGCGTAACCCTCCGCCGCTCGAAAAAAGGGGAGAAAAAAGCGTTACGGTTGCGCAGTCAAGGGTAAGTCGTTCCACTGACCAGCCGGACACTCCCCGCGTCCATCCCTCGGCCATTCTTCGAGCGAAGCGCGCGCGTTGCGAGCGATTAGCCGACTGACCGTGTTGTTACCTTCCGTCTTCCTGAGCCCAGCGGGGACATAAAAATCACACCCTTAAAATCGATCGCAGATGGAACGACGAACGATTCTTTTATTTTTCACCTTTTTTTATATACGAAAAAGGATCCATGAGTTATACTTTTTTTTTTTCAGAAAATTCGGATATTTCGGCGTCGTCAGATTTTATCGTTCGACTAAATTTTATTGCTCAACTCCTCGAGATTCAGAGAGTCACTCTTAATTTCTGGGGTTTTTTCTCCTTCTTATATTCTTTGTGTCCACGTGATGTGTACATACCACGCGGTGAGTAAAAAGAGCGACGTGAAGGAGATGAGAAGCTATCGGGAAAACGTTTTCGAGAATAAAATGTTTTCCGGGAGGAAGAGAAGAAAAGAGGCCTCGATGAAGAGATACACGCGCGGGCGAGCTATAGAAAAATATTGGCTTCTCGTTCGGGCACAGAGGGAAGTTAAATGGAAGCTGTTTCGGATAATATAAGATCGGGCGTTTCGGTATAATTATCTCTGTTGTTTTTTCATCAAAGTTCTATAAAACTCATCTCGGTGGCAGCACACGGTGTATTCGTGATAAAACGTTTTCGTGGATAAAAGGCGAATCGGGAGAGAGCTCTCTCATTGGGGTTCGTTTCGCGAGTCCAAACAGCGACCGGAGATGAACGAGGATGGATTCGAGTGGATCCGGGGCGAGAGAAAGAGAGAGCAGGAGAGCGTAATAAGAAAAAAGAAAAAGGTGAGAGGAAGAGTCGAGAAGAATCGAGAGGGTCCTTTTCGCTGATGGCTCGTAGAAAGCGGTCGAGTTGCACCCTCGCTCGCGAGACATTTTTCTTTTTTTTTTCGCCAACCCCGCACTCCCGTCGCTGTTTTAAATTCGCACCCTTTCCAACTACCTTCCCCCCTTTCTCTCTCGCTCCGCTGTACTTCGGAGGCGCGCTCTCTAATTTATTTCTCAATTTCTTCAGCATTATCTTAATGAAGATTTTTAATTACTTTTCCCGGAGTAAACGAACTGTCGGCGATCTCTGTGTGTTTCTTCAATTTTGAAAATTAAGTCAAATAAACGAGGAAGTAAACCGGCGCCATTCATTTATTTTCCTATGGTGACACGGAAAATCGCTGGAAAATTTTCGTCAGGGAATAAATAACGAACTCGTTGAGTTATGCAAAGAGTACAAATTTCATTATTTTACATAAATTCATGAATTAAATTTTGTTAAACGTATATCAATTAAAATCGTCTAATCCACTTTTCAAGTGAACAAATTGTTAATAATAAAAATAATAAAACTATATTCTCAAGATTTGTAATTTTTAGAAAATATACAATTTTATTGGAGAAAAGACTTTTTGTATAGCGATTATCGCGAAAAAAATTGATATTCCTGTTTCGATTCGATACAAATTGCTTTTTAATGAAACGATAAAAGCGGAGATGAAAAAAGGAACCATCAAGCACGCGTATATATATTCTCGTTTTTTCGACCTTCTGCATTTTTATATCCCTTGATCGCTATAAATCTCCGATTTATACCTGACGGTCTATCAACGGAGCACACGCGGTCTCGATTCTTTTCGCTTCCACTGTTAATCCATCGGCGCGTCCGGTGAGAATCCGGGACACGAACTTGGAAAAGCTCGTGGCTTAATAAAAAAGAAAAAAAACTACCCTCCGAGGGGCTTCTAGCGTATATCTGTATACGAGAAAGTTTTTTTTTTCATGCTACTACCGGGAGAGCAGGAGAAAAGATTGCGCGCGTGCCGTTGCACGTGTGCTACGCCGCCGTTTATCGTCTCGCTGGATCAGACTCCAATCCATTCGCGAGCGTTTCTTCCGAAAAAACTTTTCCTACGAATAACTTACCCAATAAATCTCCCACCCAAATTTTATAAATCAATAAAAATTAGCATTAAAAAAATGTTCAACAATGCTTTACAAAATATATTATTTGCATTTTAAATAAGATTTAAATAACTCCAAGGGTCAATTTAGTTAAAATTTTTAACTTTTGTTTTACTTTTTTTCATCAAAAGCGCGACGACGATACATTTTCTCGTGGGCTATCATGATTAATTAATTGATTAATTAATTTTTTAAAAACTTGTGGAGAATAGTTAATCAAAATGAAATATGATTCCCATGTCAAGAACATATAGGAAATTAAAAAAAAAGTACATAGAGAATTTCGCAATATAAATGTGGATATAAAAGAACACACCTTCAATGTTCGATATAAAATCATTTATCGATTATATATTACCCAAATAAGTATATATCCTATACTTAAAAAAAACATTATCACCAAATTTATCTCATTATTTTATTTCTAATTTTTCTTGTATACCCAATCCTAAATCTACATTAAGATGTGTAGGAAAACAAAAATCGTATAGAAAGTCATAATCTCTAATTTTGTAATTTGCAAATAATTAAACTTTTTTCGTGACTGCAATAAGTATATTGTCAAACTCAAAAGTAAGTGTCAAGTTTCGATAGTTCAACAACCCCTACGCTGATTTTGATCCGCATCTATAAGGGTCAACTCGAATTACATGAACCGCGACGCAGGAGTCTAGGTTGTGAGAAGCAAAAGTCTAGGAATCGAAGTGTTAAAGAACGTTGACCGAATCCTTAGAAACTAGACTCTCGCGCTATAAAATACACCCTAGGAGTGTCTTCTAATTTCCACTTCCTAGATATCTATTCGTCAATGTCAATGCGATGCCCTAGAACATTTAGCGAGCACAATTAGGCCGCGGGGCTTCAGTCCATCGTCCATTTCTGTCTCTCTCATCGTCTTATTGAATTTGAACTCGTGCATAATAAAATATCTAAGAAAAAAGAGAGAAAGAGAGGCTGTGTGTTAAAAACTTGAATAAAAAGTGTTCTCCTGGAAATAGAGTTTTTAAATTATCGGAAAGAAAAATAATTCGTGAAAGAAGTCGCTGTGTCAAAGAGGGTCGATCGTGGAAATAAGAAAACAGCGAGAAAATATATAACCGGAGAAATTCTCTGTCGGTGTTCTCCTCCCCTATATATATCTCCCTCTCAATTCCAAGACGAGAGAGCTTCGCCGAGGCAACTCGTTGGTGGCGACCTTTGAAGTTGGATATCCCTGGTGGGAAAGGAGTGCTGGGAATGGGATGGAAAAAATAAGTTCTTCGGGTGGTGGGTTAATGAAAGCTGTGCTGGTCACATCGTCCCTCCTAGGTTGCAAAACTCGATGGTTGTAAAGAGAAAAAGTGGCGAATGAGGATCGAGGACGAGAGTAGCTCGAGGGCTCGTTAATACGACTCTGCTCGCTCTCGTGTCGCGCAGCCGCATAAATTTTCCTTCCTTCATCATCTCCCGGGAACGATGCTACCGAAATAATTCACTTATTATTAATGACTTGGGAAAATTCGCGGCAGTTTGCTGAATTAGTTATGTTTGTCGCGATGCCTCCGCGACTTATTTTTCCTTCGCAACGTCGCTTTTCATCGCTCCTGCATTTTTTAAAGCTCATCCGCCAGGCTCCACAGCTAGGCGGCCGGGAATATTTTTTTAATTTGTTCCCATTCGAGGCGCTCTGCACCTGTCGCGAAAAGAGGTTCGCAATTAGACGAGAGACGTCGGGATCCCTTGAGCGATCCCGATGGCTCCTGGCAACAAGTGAAGGAGGTCAGAAAATAATTGGTGGAAATTAAGGACGGGATATAAGACGAGCGCGAGAGACGCGCGGCGGGGAAAAACTCGGAAAAGGATGAAGTCCGTTTCCAGGGCAACCGGACCCTAAAGACATCGCGCACCGAATCCCTTTCTCCCTCGTTCGAGCGCGTGCACGCGGAGATGAGCTTTTCGCCCGATGTCCACTCGAGTTATCGAATCGAGACTTGTAAAACGCCCGAAGGCTCCTTCTCATCCTCCGCGAAAGATCACAAGGGCCGAGCATGTAGACAAGATTTCAATAAAAAAAATTATCCGCCGTTACATCCTTCCGGAAGACGAATCAAAGACTCTCTGCTTCGAGAAAAATAAAAATGAACAGAGAACAGAAATTGATGCGCTCGAACAACGAAATTTTTCGATTTCATTTCCATCTCTCGCTCGAAGCTTTTTACACCGTGGAGACGCGTCCCGCACGGACAAAGAAAAAAAAGGTTTCGATATAGAGGGAAGTCCTCTCGAACCGTCGAGCCCGAAAATTCCACGAGGTCTCTCGATTCGTTGCGTCACCGCATTTTTCCAAGCCTTAATGTTCCCGCGATTTTTTTCACACAAATGCGTAAGGATACGACTAATATTTGTGAAAAGGGAGGAAGGATCAATCTTTCGCGCACGGCTTGTGTATATACATATATTTTTTATATCCAAGCCCCGCGCACGCAGCCGGTCGCAAAAGGGATCGAGACGGCACGTCAGTCTCTTGGCACAATGGACGATCGTTATGCGTATTCAAAGTGGCTTTACCTGGCGGGGTGCACTCTCTCCCTCTCTCTCCCTCTCTCCATTGTCGGTCCATGCCATTCCAGGAAATCCTACGATTGTGCAACCAAGAGCTTTTGCCCGTGCAACGCACTTAGCACCTCTACTCCCCGCTCGGAATTCACCCAACACTGTCGAAATTTCAAATTCACCCAATTTTTATTTCAATATTTTTCTTCCGCCAGGCATCAGTTACAGAATTTCACTTTTTCACTAACTTTATTATCTTTAGTGCAACGCTCTCTTGAAATTCCAAATTCACCCAATTTTATCTCAATGTTTTTTTATTTATCGCTTGTCTATTTTGGTGATTAGAATTGGCACATCAATTCTAAAATTTCAAATGTCATATATCCTTCGTGTGTAATTATTTTTCTTCTGCCGATACAATTAAAAAATTATGCTTTTTTTACTAACTATAACGAATCTATTTCTTTTTTCATACATATTTTTCTTTTTCTCTTTCCACGCTCGAGTACGATCAAGAGGCAATTTCGATGACGGATGACGCTTTTGCCCACGTTTTTCGGACTCAAACTATAGTTTTTCATATACGTTTGTTTGTTCATATGTATTTATCCGGCGGTAAGCGAACTTTTATTTCGAGAATTCCGTCTTCATCGATCAAACGAGCTATCCGAGGAAATGGAAATCTTTTTTTTTATATATTCAATCGGGCGGGTTACCTTTTCGTTGGCAAGTTGAGCAAAAGTCAAAACAAGGGAGGAAGTACGAGAGATACATCCGGCGATACTTGATCATTTCTTCGACCTTAAGGTCTTGATAAACCGAGAATAAATTCTTTTACGGATACTCGCGTGTAAGCTTATATATCCGAGCATAACTTTGCTCTGAAAATATTTTGCCGAAGGAAAGAGAATTTCGAGGTGAGGCGGGAATAAGAGAGACGGAGAAAAAAAAGAGAACGAACGATTGAGAAAGAGAGAAAGCAGAGACGGCAAGGGAAGAAGTGGATCCAGGGGTAGGAAACAAGTTTTAATGGCTTCGCGAGTAAGTTTCGTGGCGAAGATCCGCGGCCCGAAAATGGTCGGTTCGTTGCTCAAGAAGCCCGGATTCAAACTTTCGGCTGCCACGGCCGTCCATGTTCTTTGCTCTCTCCCAGGGTTTCTCTTCTGTCTCTTTTCTTTTTCACCCCATATACGCGAATGGCGTCCACCCCCGATGGCCTGCAACTTTCCCCCGAGCGTTCACGTACGGCGCGCTCTTTATTCTATGGCAAGCAGGGTGCGTTTTGGGGTTGAAACTCGAGGATCTCGAGGCAGAACTGCCGTTGATGTTGCCGTTTTTATTTGTCCTCTCTCTCTCTCTCTCTCTATCGCTTTTTTCCTCCGTCTCTCCTTTTTTTCTCTCCCTTATTTTTTCTGATTCCGTCTCCGTGCCGGTTTTCCCCGTTGCAAGAACGATTTATTGATCAGAAGGCTGTCCCGGCCAATGGGGACGGACGGGCTGGTCATCGGGTCGGTTGCACGAGGCTACGAGTTCAGTGGAGCCTTCTCCGCGTCCCCAGAGCTCCGGATAACCCCCTCGCCGAGTTGGAATAGGGGGCTGGACCGTTGATGTCTTCTCCCACGTATATATGTTCGACCCTAAAGTCCGAGGGACGCGAGCGCGGAACTACGTATAGCTTATCTTCCAAATGATGGTGGAACGATGATGGGTCACCATCCGGACTGCGCTGGTGTTGTGTTTTTCTACAGCCTACACACGCCATATTTCTTTCAACTTTTTTGCCATCTCCGATTCAAAGCCGGAACGAATTCTCCGTTCGATCGAAATAAATAAAACTTCTTTGTCAGTTGAATTTTTTAGAGTTCCTTATTCCTATATTAAAATAGACATGAGGCCTCTAATCGATTCATCGGGATGGAGCGCATTATGCGAAGTTATATGAAATATGCACCTAGAGGAACAGCAAAATATCAATTTAAAAATGTCAAAAAGAAAAAAAGCTGCTGCGTTGTTGCTTCAAAAATTGAAAAAAAATTCCAAAAATTTTGCCCATTAATATTTTAAGGGGTACCCTTTCAATTTTTTAAAAAATCTTCAAGACACGTGATAATTTATTTTAAGGTAATTGATAAATTAACTTGGCTAATCTTTACTCAAAGAAAAAAAATTCAACGTGCTGCTTTGGAAATAATGACTTTGATGTTATAATTATTTATTTCGACTTGCAAACATTTTCAGGAATTACCCATGATAAAGTAGATTTCGTCGAGGATACGAAAAGATATCGCCATTTGAAATTTTGAGATTTTGAAAATCAGTCTGGAGGATCTCGAACACGCCATATTTCCTCAGCTCACTTTTATTACAACTTAACTTACACGTGAAATAATGTGAGAACAACTTTGCAACTCAATTACCTGGAAATATATACCTGAACAGTTCGATGATCGTAAACATAAAAAAATAGAAAGTTCGTCGAGCATAACTAGGAAAAAAAATGTTTATTTTTCGGGAATACCTCGACAATAATTGTTCGGTCTTAATTGTTCGGTTTTCCGATTCAATTTGGAATCAGAGGGCCAGTGTAAAGTGTCCGGATAAGACGTGGTGGGATTTTGGAAGGTAGTTCTTATCGAAAAACATTTCGTAGCAATTTGACAAGTTCTTTTTGAGTGAGTGTCAGTTTAATTTCATAGAGCACATTATGCGAAATTATATTATGAAGTATGCGCCTATGGAAGAACAGCAAAATATCACACGATAACATTATTCGCAGATAAATCATTTTTATTTCATCAAAACGCTATACAGAAATATGCTGGAAAAAGTAGAAGCAATAAGCACATTTGCTCGTTGTTAGTCAAAGATTGACTCGGTTAAAAATACACAATAACAGATTAATTAATCAAAAAATTTTTAATTAAAATATAAATAGCACAAAAGTTGAAAATCATTTTTGATATCACCACATTCAAGTTATTTTTACAAATAAACACCTAACATACGAGAGAACATTTCAAAAATCTATTTCTTATATTTAAATTAAAAATAATTTTTGAATGGCTAAATAAATTGAGGTAATAATTGACGTAATTGACATAAATTTATGTAAACAGAATTGCAGACATTTTTGGCAATACAATTGCATACCTGCCTGGAGTCCTAATCATGATTCTTGATACGACTAATGAATATAAGAACAAAAAATTTGTTTGTATAACTCATATATATTTAGATACACTTTAAGTTATTAATGGAATGAAAAAGAATACAGTAAGAGAGGCAAGAATTTTGGAGAGAACAAAGCACCTGGTCTTCGAGACGTGCTCATAGCCATTTTTTAGCCTAGTCTCCTCTTTCTGTTTCTCTTTCATCAGTCCCCGAGCCCATATTTTTTATTTTTCCCGTTTTTTTTTCACAGTGCAGCCCCCATTCCGGGCTTTCCTGAGGGACTGTGCTTTTAAGCCAAAAACCGCGGGCGTATCGAAACATTAATTATTCAGAGGCGAGAAAGAGAGCGAGAGTACAGAGGCGAGCCAACCTTTTCAGATAAAGGAGCCCGAAATTCACCCTCTTGTCCTCTCGAGGCGAAGTCGCGAATCAGCACTTGCTTTCAGCCCTTCCACTCCTCCCGACCCTCGAAACGTTCTTTCTCGTCGTCGCTCTCGTCTCGACGATCCTTTCATCCTTTTTTCCATCTCGTCCTCGGCCTATATACGAGAACAAGCGATATAATTATTCCTCCTCATCAAGTATTTATTCTTTCATTACGCCTTCTCCCACCTCTGTCAGAGGCAAGAAGAAAATACGCACGGGGGGTGTACATAAAGGGCGTTAATAAAAAATGTCCTTCGCGCGACACAGATCGCGATAGAATTTTAGGACGCACTTTTTCAGTCCGGATAACTCGGGTGTAAGTTGAAACGAATCTCGTCGAGCTTCCGCGCAACTTTCCACGAGACTCATCGCTCGAGCTTGATTGGGTTTAAAACTTTGCGCCTGGCTCTCGTGGGACTGCCGGGGGAGATGAGAGATCGTGGGCTCAGTCAAATCGCATTTTTTTTCCAAACCCCCCTCGAGTCTATATCTCTCGTTAATCTCGATACTTTCTTCTCTTCCCTCCAACTTTTTGTTTTTGCTCTTATACGCGATAAAAAAAAAAGACATTACTTTCTCGTCTTGGACCGAAATCGAAAAGGGTTCACTGATGAATTTTTTATATTCACGGCTGCTCCCGAAGTTTCTCATCAACCACGCCCCAAAACTTGGCGTTTGAATAACATATTTTTGGAGCGTCCAATGAGAAGTTGGTATCGCAGGGCGAGCGATCCGACAGTGGAGAGAAAGTTTCTGTCGCGGAGAAGGGTTGATGAAAAGCACCCTTTCTCGAACGATGAGTCGTGGATGACGAGGTCTTTGTGCGCCTGGAAGGGTTACCTCACTCCTTTCGAGAGCAGGGATTGGTTGAACGCCGGACGAACATGGCGGACTTCTATATCTCCTAAATACACAGGCTAATGCATTTTATCGATTTTATTTTATTTACACGCTGAGAAAAACAATTTGTTGAATTAAATTATGTATTTAGTTATATAATGCGTATTCGCATAATCTAATTCATATATAGTTTACGCGAAGCAATTGATTATCTATTTAAGTGGACAAATTGTATATTTGGAAAACTGAAATATTTATTTGATTAAATTTCATTACATGGACATACATATTAAAATAAAATGAACCAAAAATCTATAATGTGTGTGTTTTTTTAATAAAGGCTTCGAATTCTTTTGAATACTATGATTAGTATATTACAACGAATAAAATTTATAGTTTAACCAAATTTCACAATTTATCCCCACTAATTTGATTAATATTCAGAGATTTAGTTAAAAATTAATTAACTAAATTTAGTCAACTAGTTGTAAACTTTGTTCGTCTTGTTAAAAAAATTAAAGTGATGTACTCACTACGTTCCTCGACATTTCCAAAAAAGAAAAATTTGAAACCAGGTTTATAAAAAATACGTCGGTCGAATGGTCAGAAACGGCACGCTTATTGCGTGAAACTCAGGCTGGACATCTGCTCGCTTTCAAACCTTCGAGGGTTTCAGCAAAAAAAAAGGATTTTACTCCAAAGCCTGGAGAATATCCGAAGATTTCGGGGTGTATTTTTTTCTCCAATTTCAGTTGAATTCACCAGAATCTGAACGCGTGTCCGGCAATCGACAGTTACCGGTCATTTTTTTATTCCAAGCGATTGAATTGAAAAACGAGGGTCATTTGAAAAAAAAGGTGAAAAATCTTTCTAACGTTTGCTTCTCTTATATTTCCTTTATTTTTATCATATATTTTCTTTCAGATAAAAAAATAATAAAGAAGTAATAAAAAAAAGTGACAAGGACGAGAAAATTTCACAGAAAAATCATGACTTGTCTCCGAGTAATAAAAAAAGACGTATAATTAAAGGATTAGACGTTGAGAACGATAAATCATCTTTCAAAGAAGAAAGAGGCATAAATCAAAATAATTACATGTGGACTAAAGGCTCGTGTACAATCATTAATTTCGTGCGCGCTGCGTAGTCGGCTTTCTTGAAAGAAAAACGAGCAAAATCAAGGGCGAAAACAGTTGCGAGCTACACGTGCAGGCACTTTCTTCAGAATTGTACAAAGCAGACATTGGAATATTTTGGGTGGTCTATTCTCAAATCGAATCTTCAAACTAACGATAGTTCTATCGAAATATCAATTTTGCTCATCAACCAAGACTCTGTATTACATGACATGACAAACTGTAATGAGGTCCGCTAACGTTTTGATCTATATAAATATATATTTTTTATTTATTTATTTATTTTAAATGCTATTTTAAAAAAGATAAATTTGATACATTTTTGCAAAAACACTGCACACCGTACGATAGAACGTTTATAGATAATTTTCAAGCATGTTCTATAATATTTTAAAATATAAATTTTGAATAAAGATATTTAATTATACAGTCAGATGATTAATTTGTGAGTCAACTCTAAACTTTCGCTAAATTTTATTAAGGTTGTACCTTAATGTGTACAAAGGTACAATTGTAACGTGTATTTTGATACAATTTTGAATATTCATATCTCGTAAAGAATAACATGAAATTTTCTTTTTTCTTTTTTTAATTAATCGGGTAATGCATTATCTATCGCGAAAAAAATAAAGGGTTGGACGTGATTACTTTTTTCTGTTATTTCTTTCCGAACCACCTTTAATTCATTTACCAGCACATTCCATATACATATTGTTGGAAGAAAAAGAAAAAGTACGTTCCGAAGAGCATCTATCATGGTGTCGTATATCGTGTAACACAGTGCATTAGTCGGAAAACCCCCATATATTTTATATACAATAATTTCTTTAGAATATAAAAAATACACAAATACTGTAAACTCGTCAAGGCAATCTAAGCTCTCATCTAGGTTTTCGTATTCGAGAGTAGACAAAGAGAAACCCAGAAGCTATATATCGTCAATTCTCGAGAATCGAATGTTCCATTGTCCATATTATTTTGTCGTTATACATAAAGATATCCATCGTTTTTCGTGATCGAATCGATAACGAATTATAAACGAGCCGCGACAAGGTGTCGTTCACGCCCTTTTGACTCGTTCATATTCTCTCGAGATTCCTCGTTGCGGTTTTCCGAGGCAAGAAACGACGAGAGAATGGATCACTCGAGTAAAGAAATACAGCCGAAAATACATAGAGAGAGTATAGTGAAAGAAAAAGAGAGAGAGAGAAAGAGGAAAATCGACGTCCCGTCGATTCATTTTATTATTATAGTTACGAGGTCGTATAACTGCGAACAGGAAGATCGCGAAGATGTCTGACCGGAACGCGAGAAGTTCGATCGCGCATGGGCCCAGGTGCGTGCTCCCTTCAACTTTTTCATTTCTTTCATCCCTCCCGAGCACATGAAAGAGCCCGTGCACCCTCTTACGAAAACAAGTTTGACCATCGCGGTAAATTGGGGAGTTCTGTACCGAAATGGACGAGACTACGTCAACGAGAAAATTCTTCCGCCTTTCAATTGGTATACATATGTGTGTGCGATCCCTGCGGTAAATAAGTTATCACGGATAAGAAACGAAAAGCCATCAGGAAAGCAGTCCCAAAATCGATACTCTAGATCCAAAGTGAGAAATAAGATTAATTGAACCAAGAAAATATATTTAATTGATGCGTATTTGGTTCATCCAATACTGACGAACTCAAAGTAGTCAACTATTAACTATACTCTAATGAGCCAATTATGTTTATGCAAGAATTTTTAGTATATTTTTATGAATAAATTGGGGAGTTCTGTACCGAAATAGACGAGACTACGTCAACGAGAAAATTCTTCCGCCTTTCAATTGGTCAACATATGTGTGCGATCCCTGCGGTAAATAAGTTATCACGGATAAGAAACGAAAAGCCATCAGGAAAGCAGTCCCAAAATCGATACTCTGGATCCAAAGTGAGAAATAAGATTAAGAAATAAGATTAATTAAACCCAGAGAATATGCGTATTTGGTTCATCCAATACTGATGAACTCAAAGTAGTCAACACTATTAACTATACTCAAATGAGCCAATTATGTAATTACAAGAACTTTTAGTATATTTTTATGAATAAATTTTAATATAGTTCTGTCAATTTGTTGGGGTCAAGGGAATGATTGAATTGAAAATATATATAGATTATGGGATTTGTATAATTAATATCACAAGTATACAATTGATTTTATAATCACTTAAAATGGGTCAAATTCATGGATAATCATTTGTGTATGAATGTGGAAAGCTTTCGAGAAGGAAATTTTACTGATCGTTGTTATAAAAGTGACAGTATTCTGTAATAAACTTGTCAATATAACACGGTGCGAAGTAAAAATTTAAGACCTTTTACATCTAAATAACCAATCGGTTTAGTCTACCGAATTTTACTTTTTCGATGATTTTAGTTGGATAACATTATTGTAAAGTTATGGTAATTACGAGTCTTCATAAAACTGCGTGTATGAGTTGGATGAAATATCTTTACACTTGAGACAAGGAAAAATTTAATTTTCTTGAATCATCATAAATTTTATCCAAATTTCGTTCATTCGACAACTTTTTTCCCAGTCCAGAAAAATTGTACAATTTTATTCGACGTTGATACGTTGGACAATGGTTCTCATGCAATTCTGGTCAAAATTCATTGAAAGCTGGATAAAAGCCGTTCCCGGTTTCGCTCATAGATTCATGAATATCGTTTATCACTTAGGGATTGAATTTGGGTAAACGCTGATGGGTGAAACGCGACAAGGACATATGTGAGATCGGTACAACCTCGCTTTCTGCTTCACTGTAAATCCGAGCTCGCAGCTATTTCGTACGTATGTATGTCGCTCAACCCTCATATCAAAATCAAACCCTATTCCAAAAGCAACCCCTCTTGTTTAAGTTCTCCCATTATGCAGAAAAGTTCATCGTCACACCTGAATCTAATGGATGATGGAAGGGAGTAGTGAAATGAGAAAAGAAAAATATAACTTGGGAAAAAAATAAATTCTGCTATAATAGACTACATATACACAATAGAAAACTTAGTATAAATGAAAATACTTAAATTCAGGAATTACAAGAATGAAAAGTAAAAATCTGACTTTTTCATAGTTTTCATGGAAAAATATTCTAAAAATAAAAATTATAAATGAGAGTAAGAATAAATGTTTACCCAGTTAAAAAGAACGAGAGAGAGAGAGTTAAATGAGAATAGAAAACAGTCTGTCAGAATTTTTTAATTTTTTTACATAATTGTTTCTTTCAATACAAATTTATCGTGGACCAAAACAATAAATAAAAACTATATTTACGTAACTAAATAAAAAATGTATTCTTCAAATATTTTCATGGCTAAACATAACTTTGAAAAATTGAGAGAGATAAAGGAGGCTGAGAGGGAATATATGATATATGAACAGTAAAACACATAAAAAAAGAAATTAATTTTACGAAGTGTATTGTACACTCTATACAAATTTCTCACGAGTCAAGAGAATAAATAAAGAATATTTAAGTAAATAAATGACAAAATTATTCTTCGAGTATTTCCCGGGCTAAAAATAATTCTGAAAAATCGAGAGAGAGAGATAAAGGAAGCTGAGAGTAGATAAGTGGCCGGTGACAGAGAGGAGATAGCCACGATTTGGCTCGGGGCGAGAACGTAAGGGCTCAAAGGAATAAAACGGAATACGCGAAGCCGGTGAGACAAAGCCTTTGTTTGTTCTACGATATGACAGTGAATCTAGGAAGGACACTCGTCCCTCGAATCTTCCAAAAGCGATCGGAGCATTCGCGTAAGAGCTTTCCGCGTGTGCGTTTTCCCGCGTTTCATATACAGAACGAAAATAAAGGAAAGTAGCATTCCCAGTGTGCGTGCGCGCTTTCATATACGTTTTCGTCCTTCCTTCCTTCCTTCCTTCCCACTTGTCAAAGGCAAATAACATGGAAAAACAGACGAGATGATGGCAAGACGGATTTGCAACCTAGAAAAATGGAGACTCTTTCAAACATACCTGTGCCAGAGAAAATAAATACTCATGATTATCACGAGTGATATTAGAGAGGAAAAAGAAAAAAACATTTCAGAAAAATCCCTGCCAATATCAATCATCGGCCATCATGTCCGAACATTCATCATTTTCCCACAAAATAGGAAAAAATCTCATCAAATCATGCATTTTCATTGAGTTAAAAAAATTAGTCAAGTTAAATATAATTAAACGTTTAATAATTATTCATCTTGGTTTTCGTTATGGCGAAAAGTTTCATTCGTTTTTCGAACTTGGCCGCTATTTTATTCGCGATTTCAGCGGGATCTCGATAAAAGGATCTCCTTCAAAAAGCTCTATCTTATTCTCTCGACGAGGCTAATGTGAGAAACGTGTAATGTGTTTACCCATCTTCTCTGGCATCTTGGCAACCAGCGAGAAACGTAATAAAAATATGACAAGCGTAGAATGATGGAATATTCTTCGAGATCGTTGGAGCTCCAGGATAACGTTATATTTATCCACCGCACGTTTGAGCCGCACGCACACACAGGTTAGTACAAACACACTTCTTGACCGAGATTCGATGTGTGGACACAGGGGCTGGAATAAAGAAAATGGAAAATTGAAAAAAATCTCATCCACCGTTGCATGGGAATTTTTTATATATCGATGGTTTTCCCAAAGTAAATCATTAATACAAGAAATATCTGTCTAAAATTATTGATTCAACCCTCTTTTTTAAGTCCATTTTAAATATATATTTTTCCCATATAAAAATAACCGATTATTCATTAAAGTGTGACATATTCATGGAACTTATTATATTTTTCGCTTATATTTAATTGGTCATGATACTTCGCATCTCTATAAAAACTGGTATAATTTTTTATATATCGTATAAAAAATTAAATAGTTCATTTTTATATACTTTCTTACCTCTTTTGAGTGAAAAGATAAACAGACTTGGGTGGAAATTTCAATTTTTTTTCAATTATCAAAACGGTACAAAAAATGAAATTATACCAAAATATGTTCAATTACCGAGAAATATCGGTGTTACTCGTAATTTTGTTTATTCGTTTCAGAATATTATTTTCATATCTATTGCCTGTATTATTGCGACTGCGTTTGCCAGTGAACACCTGGGAACACTCTCTTCCTCCCAGCTCATTTTCCACATTATTCCTGCTGCGGAGATCTCCTCCCGTTTCTCATCCCGTCTCCGCAGCAGCAAAATACACGATCGATCTTGGTTACAAGAACGTCGAGAAATATAAAGTTTTCTGTATCCAAATGAGAAGAAGATTAAAAGAGGAACGGAAGAGGCTTTAGCAGGGAAAAAAGCAAATCGGTCGACGTGAACTCCGCCCTTGATCGGCAACAAAATAGCGGTGAAAGGAGAGAGGGAGAGGAACCTGCTGCTTCGAAATTTTACCCTTTCAGGATAGAAGGTAGCTTTTAAAGAGCGATCAATCGACAAAGGGAAACTGTCGCAGTCCGGTGCCGATTCTCCATCAGGAAAAATCTTCTGCGAGGCTCTATATATATCGGTATATATAAGAATGCGAGAAGCGTGCCAATAATAACTGGAATTTTTTCGCTCGTGGAAGAGCGCCCGGCGCCATTTTTCATTTATGTGGACGACGAGAATACGAAACGGAAGTACAGAGGACCGCGAATCTTGACTCGGGTTCGCATTGTGACGAAAGGGGAGGGAGAGCGGTCGGGCGAGAGGGGTGGAACCGACCGGAAGAGAGCTCCGACGACAATGCTCCGCGTCGCATCCAGTAGGGAGACATTCTTCCAGATTTTTAACCGCGTGTGCACACGCGATCTTTTGTCCGAGTCGAGAGGACCATCCGGGTAGGCGTTAACAGCCCGTTCCGGAGAAATGCGTTTCAGATGAGCGCAACATACCAGAGACGATTTTTCGGCCATAACTGCCCCGCTGCGATGAAAACGGACCTCACGTTTCTCTCTCACTAAATAGACCTTTCTCAAGTACACCCTCCCTCTGTCTTTCACCCCCCACTTCCGGCCTCGAACGCCTCGAACTTGTTGCAAAATACCTTAACCTCGTATATATGCATCTTTTTTAACTGTTCTCTTATTCTTTTACAAAGGATTTTTACAGAAAATTTATAAAAAACATTATTCAGAATGGAAAACAAACCAATTATTCTAATATACAACAAAATGTCAGAAAATCGTAAGTTTTTGTTATCTATACCTTATATGAAGTACAAAAAGGGGAAAAAATTATTGAAATTTTTTATATCTGTGTTTTTATTTATTTTATGTAGATTTATATATTAAAAAATGCACAGTACATGATAAAAAAAACTAAATTTCATGAAGCTGTAAATGTCAGTAGTTCTAAAGTTTAACGTCGTAAGCTTTTTCATACATTTATCGTAAAAAATATTCAGAAAAAAGATTACACATTTAATTTATATTTTTTTATCGCTTATTCATCGTTATCCATATGAACGAAATGATGTCTATCTGTTAAATAAATAAAAAATACAAAATAATATTCCATTCGTAACGTGAACATATGAGATCGTCAAAAAAGGAAGAATTTGTCCCTTATTTCCACGAAAATATTCACATGAGTCGTGAGTAAGGATTTTACATAATTTTCCCACACTTTTATTTCGAGTCATTCCCTTATTCAGGCGTATATTTCCGAATTGAATAAACGAAATCGCGACACTTGCCGAGCGTGCACGTAGCGCAAACGAGAGCGAGTTACGACGAGGATCGCTTTTATCCCGCGTATAGGCCGGTATATTTGGGAAAGAAGGGAGAGACTGCGGGGAGGATAAGGGAGGGGAAAAAGGGACGAAGGACGAGAAGAGCCTTGTCCCGTGCAGAAGAGGGACTTCGGACGGTTTGCGTTTATATACGCGAGTGTGCAGGGAGTCGAAGGTATATACGAGTCCTTCAAAGAGGACCGGTGAAATCGTAGGGCTTTGTATGGAAATAAGAATGCCCGCGTCACCCACACACGAGGGCCCCCGCGATATAAAAAGTTCGAATGCGAACTTCAAAAGAGAGAAAGCAACGCGAGAGAATGGTTAAAGGAGAAAAGAGGGAATAAGGGCGAAAAAAGGGACGATGAGGGGTTGAATCGGTGCATACGTGAAGCCTCCGCGCGGGGAAAACTCCCCTGTTCGCGTCCGAAAACTGCGAAAATATTTTTTCGGGCGGAAGGAAACTCCGCGGTATTACGAAAGACCGATATAAAGACTTGGTCGTTCCCGTCACTCAGTTAAGCGAGACCACCGATGTGTTTTTCTTTGATCGAAAAAATTACTCTTTTTTTTGTAACTTTTTTACAACCAGGATATTTTTAAAAATATTTATCAATTGATATTTGATAAATGCTGGACCTCGTACGGTTTTTCTTTTCATTTTTTTACTACAATCTTTTGTTTTAGAACATTTTCTTACGAATGATCGTTGGTTGAAAAAATAAATAAATCAATTATTTATGCACATAATAATGGAATGGTAACAAGTCGTGGCTAATCAAAAAATTGAGATTTTTTTATAAAAGATATTTTATAAAAGATTTATAAAAGATATTTATAAATTCTATTTATTCTATTTATAAAAGATATTTTCTTTAAAATATTAACTGATAGATACTTTAATTATGATTGATACCTTATTAAAAATTAGACAATAATTAACTTTTTATCAATATATAAATTATTTTTTATCCATCGTTTTATCAATAAAAAGTATTTTTTAATATTTTTATCCTTGATAAAAAGATAAATAAAAAACTTAGAAAAATAAAATAAACATACGAATTATAAAATACTGCCACATATATTTCCATTAATTTTGCCACAAAATGAAATTTTGTCTGGAAAATAGACATATTCCGGAAGCATGAAAAAATCAAGGAGCTATTCTTCTCGTGTTTACGAGCCGGAGCCATCTTTGTTGAAAAAAAAAATCGAGGGTCTGTGTGTATAGGCAGCAACAGGAAGAAAAAAGCCTCCCTTGGCAAGCCCTCGGGCCAATCTCATTAACCCTTCAACGCCTGGAATTCCGTACGGTAGCTCGTGTGCAGGCTTCAACCCCTTCTTCATCGTAGCCATGGCAACCCTTTTCTACCCCTCTCTCTTTTCGTCTCGACCCCTTCACCGGGTACCGTTCACCGGTGCTCACAGTTCAACCTGCCATTCCAAAATCCTTTGCAAGGTGCACCAAACACAATTTTAAAAAAGAATTTCTTCACGCTAAAATTTGTATTTTAAAACAAAAAAATGTAGCTTATTTTTAAAAATTATTATTCCAAGGGGATACGAAAATTATTAATAAGTAGATAAATAAATAAATCGTAAAAATAAAAATAAAAATCACAATTCGAAGAAAATACTTTGTGAAATGTTGTTTGAAATTTATATATACATATACATATGTATTGTATTTTTGTCTGAAATTCTTCAAGCATGGTCGAATCCGTGAATAAGTAAATACTGTTCTGTCAACCTGTCACAACAAAAAAAACCCTTTCGAGAAAGATATCGTGGAGTGTGAGGGTCCATCGTCAACGCGATTTAAAGAAAATATCTCTAGTCGCATTCGAACTTGTAAAACGTCTTCGTTTTTCGAAAAGTGAATGAGAAAGGGTCGGCGTTTTGGAAATATTTAAGTGGATCTTCCGATGTTTCGAGAGATATCGGGCTCCATGACGAGAGAGCACAAGATCGACAGGGACGTAGATTAGAATCGACGCGCTCCAACTACGAAAAAGGGTTTCCTACCTGTTTATCTGAATCTTCAAATTTTTCTACTTTCATCAATGTCTTGAAAAAAAAAAAATGAAGGATTATACGGTTCTCGAAAATCCTAGCGGACACGTTACTTTTCTCAAATATTATAGCAGGACGTTGCAGGTGGTCGTATATGTTATTAGACAAATATCTAAAGTTAAAATAAGCTTTGGACTTGATAAAACTGTGCTGTAAGAAATATATGTATAATTCATTCTTCACTTGAGAGATTCGATGTTAAAATATACAATTTTATCACGAGGTCTTATTATGGCAAAATGATGAACATAATATTTTAATTTAACATCGTATCGAATGTGAACTTCGAATCAAACTTATACTTATTCCCATGCAATTTGATCTGCTAATAAATAAAAATATGAAGTAAGCTTTGGCTCATCGCGTTATATTTTTTTACAAACTCAAAAAATTGCATACAATAAACAAGTCTGATATAAATTGTGAATCAAACCGACCGTGCCAGCGTGTATTTTAATTATAATGAACTATCAACAATTAAAAAATTTACTATTCACAAGTGAACGAGTTTTTGGTGCATCGTGATAAAAATGCGAAAAAGAATTCTATACTATCAATTTTGTATCAAATAAAAGTGTAAAAAAAATGATCTGAGAGAAATCATGATACATCGAAATCCAAGGGCGACACTCGCGAGCTCGCGTTTCTCCCGCGATCCGAGGGATGATGAATATAAAGGCAAGCACCGGTTAGGGGGGATTCAACCCTCTCGGCGGAGACCGCGTCCTCTTCCTTCTCGAGTCCCTCGCTCCTTCGCGAGCGAAAAGGAGTCCAGATCAATACTTTTTTATGCGAGAACAGTGAGAGTCGGAGCGAGATGGGGTTGCTAATATATTTGCGTCTATAGATATACTTTTTTTTCGGCGTCCCCCTTTCTTACCATTTTCGTTCCTCGGCTACTCTCCACGTGCCGCTCCGTAATCACGAATATCATTAAACTCTCGGCTTCTTCGGGACGGAAAAGCGAGATGGAAAGATTTCACCCCCGGCCCAGCTTTCTCTCTCTCCCTTTCTCTTTCGCCTCCCGAAAAAATCTTCTCCTCGCACTTAACTCCGTACGTCTGACAAGACCCTCTCGTTACCGCCGGCCCTTCTTTCCATTATTTTTTCTTTCGAAACTTTTCCGTAAGCCCGGCGAGTAATAGACGTGCAATTAAGCAGCCTATTTCCTTTTCTGTATTATTTTTTTCTCTATTATTTTTTCTTCATCCCGTTTCGTTGAAAACTCATGCAAAGAAAACCCGAGCTTCGTTAAACTTTCCCGTGTTCGAAAAAATGTACTTTCGAAGCGATGAATTCCTGCCACTGAGAAACAAATTTCTATTGTGAATTGCAAAATTTGCTTGACTGAACAAAATTTTCATTTCACTTGATTCAACGATATCTTTCTACAATTAAAAATTGAATAAAATAAATCGGATTGTATATATAATATCAATACTTAAACTGAAGATAATACTTGCAAGAAATAATATGTTAAAGATTGTTTCTTTAAAATTTATATAAATATTCCTCATCAGCATGAAATATATTTTAATACTTCAAGAAATTTAATTTTTTCGAGATTGAACCATAAAAAATAGTATATTGTCACCCGTGACCGGCGTTTTAATCGATTTTAACAGAAAGTCAGTATAGTTGATCCAAGTAAAATTTTTTCTCAGTACGCCTCGGTGAAAAGAATCTCGAGAGTACGACAAGCTCGTCCAGAGAGTCCTAAAACGGTAAAATTTTTCCGAAATGCGTGTCCGGCGTGACCGAAGCGAAATATCAAAACTGGAGCAGAAATCCTATTTTTATGCTCGTTTTACCGAAAATTTGGCCCGTCGCGTGATTTACAAGGAGGGGGCGAAGAAAGTTCCTGAGACAAAAATCTGTGGACGCGTTTTCGTGCTCTCTCTCACTTTCTTTTCCCTTCACAAGTATATGCACACGAGAAAGTGTCGTGGAGAGGCCCGGATGGGTATCCGATCGCGCACATAACGGATCAGTCGGTTCGCAAGTATCGAGAAATTTTCAGGTAGGAGGGACACGTCGTAAATCAGAGAGTTAGGTAAAACTGGAGCAACGTTTTTCAATGCCCTTTTATTTACGGCACTCGGGAATTGCCTCGGAAAGTGTAGCACATTTTGTGCATGCAACGCAGCAATTTCGAAACGAAGAGAGCAAATTTTCCTCGGGGCACGAAAGGGAGAGTGCGATAAAAATTTAATCCTGGACATTCCCTGTCCCTCTCTGTACTATCTCTCTTCGGTGTATACTGCTTTTATTTTCCATCCTTTCTCATTATTTTCTCGCCCTTCGCCCTTTCCGCGAGAAAACTAACGTAAATTCCTGGCTCACCTTCTCTCGGCTTTTTTTCTCCTTCTCTCTTCGTCTCTCCTTCTCCCGTCCCTTATTTTTCCCCTTTCCGACGAATTTTCCGACGGAGCTCAAACTTTGGGACCAACTTCGCGCCCCGATTTTCTTCTTCTCACAGTTCGCCCACCTTATCGCTCTTACGGATTCCGCGCGTTTAAATATATCCTTTTCTCTCTCTTTCTCTCGCTCGCTCCTTTCTTGCGTATGGCGAATGTTGCGTAAAAGATTTCGCAAGATTACGTCGAGCCTGATTTATTCTCAGGGTTTATTACTTCAGCAAAAAAAGAGATGGGGAATCTCTCTCTTTTTGGCCAGGTCGACGGATCCGACCGGGAGTACAAACCTCGGGAAAGAAACCCTCTCCCGGGCTTCATCTCTTTTAAAAATCCTGCGATCTCGATGCTTTTTTCGCCATCGGGCAAACAATACATCAACAAAATTAATCGGTGGATTCGGTTGCGAGAATAAATTCTTCGGTGAGACCGGGACTAAAATTACTCGTTGTGTCGCGCGAGCGAATGAATTTTCGAAACCACTATTTGAATGCACTGGGCATATATTTGGAAACTCTTGTAATGTAACCCTTTTTATGGACGTCTTTATTCGTTTAATTTAAACCATTTTAATTCAATTAAAAAAATAGGTATAGTATATTAAAGAAGGTTCTTGCACGATCATCACTTTTGAATGTTTTTTTGTTCACATATACTATATTAATACTGAAGATATAGAATATCATCAAATTAACTTTTTTCAAAGATACTTATATCTTCTCAGAAAATCATATATGAACGTTCTTATTGTAAAACAATCGCTTTATTAAACTAACATCACGGTCTCGTATATTCTCTCAAGTAAACGTTAAAAATTCGATTTTTATTCCTAATCGTTGAATAGACGTTTAATAAACACCCTTTCAAAATCTCGAGAAAAAAAATAAGAAAAATGGATTAACATTTTTTAGTATTATTAAACAATAATATTTTTGGAATTTTCTTTGTTTGAGTACAAATAATGTAAATAAAACATTCATTATTTATATTTAGCATTTATATTATTTAGAATTTAAATATATATATAATTTTTTTCTACAAATCAATCGAAGAAATATGAAAAGAGATTTTTCGAGGATGTGTCTTTTCAAGATGGGGGTAGAATATTCGATGGAGGGTTTCTTGCGCATTACGTTCGCTCGAATCGGCCGAAGAATCGTATTTATACTCCGAGCTCTTTCTCATGTGCACGAGAGTCTTTCGTCCGGACAAACAGCTCAGCGAGAGATGTGCCAACCTGGAAAGAAAGAGAAAATATTTTTTCTTCCTCCGGCTGGTCTTCGGGCACGGGGCGAGAGAAAATCGAGAAAAATAAAAATAAGGGTCCAGACAGGTAAAGAGAAGATTGTGTAAGTCGCGAACGGTGCTCGCGGATGGAAAAAACGATGAAAAAATAAACGTAAAGCTGTCTTGTCTCGCATCCTTCTAGCTTATTAGAAATCATTCTCGCAGAAAATCCGCGAAGCTTATACATGCGCAACGTTTCGCTGTCCGTCCGACTCGCAATATTATTCCTTTCTTCTTCAAAATTTCATCTTATTTTTTTTCTTAAAAAAAAAAATTCTCCATACAATTCATCAAAATATCAATCAATTATTATTTCGAAAATTTTTAAAACATATATTTTCATAAAAATTGATCGAAAAATATTGAAAAATATTTAGAACTTTAAGAGCTTATATATCATATGGTTGTTCGAAAATTCTATCATTGCATGTAAAAAGTATGTATAATAATAAAATTTAACTTGAATTCACTCACACGTATCCTATATCTGATATTATTAATTTAATAACTCTCTCTCAAGTTCTATAGCATCAATTTCTGTTTGACTCACTCACTGTATATTTGATCCACAGCAATTATTTTTTCTAAAAAAAAAACCTTTTTACAGGCTTTTATTAAAGTTGAAAATATACAGATGAGCTTTTGTCTAGGCGTAGACGAAAAATAAAGGATGCGATGGCATTGGTTCTGACGCGGATGCGCAGATGCATTTTGAAGCGGTTTTTTGCGAGAGAGGTTTCGAGAGATGTAATAATGAGGGAGATGAAGAGATGCGCCGATGAGCACACGATATTCTTCGGATCTTTCATAATTTCGGGCGCAGTAGCGGCTCTCTCGACAGAGGTTAATCCTTAGATTGGCGCTTTGGGAAAGCCAAAAATTTGGCTACCTGACTATACGACTCAGCAATATGACTGAGTGACCGACTAACCGGTCTCCCGATACGTATTTGCCATATTTACGTAGACAGAAACACACTTTTCCTATATATTTAACCATGCTTTGGATGTGTACGTTGCTTCTCCGGCGGATAAACCGTTCACTCCCTGGTCCCTGTAACAGGTCCTCGAGGCCGCGAGAGTCACGTCCAAGGATAAAATCACTTATTATCCTTCCGCAGCAAGGGTTTTTCGGCGCTACTGAACAGCTCTAGAGCCAGCTTTGCCTCTTCTCGCTTTTATTCCGCCTATTTTCGAGGGACGTTCATTTGTAATTGCAGGTTACCAACCTGCCTCGTTCTTCCACAATATACGTCACTTATTGGCTTTTCCTCTTCTCCAGATCCTTTTTTTCAGAGTCGCTCATCACTCTCCTTTACCCTGAAAAAATATTTCTCCCTCTCGCAAAGCTGCGCTAAAGAATTATTTTCATCTCGCGAAAACTGCAGAAAATTTCTCTCTATAGCAGATGCTCCGATTCTTCTTTCGCATTTTTGCCAGAGAACGTTTCTTTTTTTTCAATAATATTTTTCAATAACACTCAACATTCTTATACAAATAGAAAAATTACTATATTTATATTCCAAGACATAAAAATTTATTGTTTTATCACGATTTTAACGATGAACATTATAATTTCGATATTTTTTAAATATATAATTAAATAATTAAATAAATACTCATTGTCATTTGATAATGAAATAGTGTCTAGAGTATGAACTATTTTTATAACAAGATAGACACAAAAAAGTAAAGAAAATATTTTAAAAAATAAAAAATTTTACAAATACAAAATATAAAATAAAATAAAAATAAAAGAGATGATATGAAAATAAGAATCCCGCCTCCGAGGAATCCGTCGGCAAAAGAATCGAGGCATTTCTGTGCATCGAGGATCCGTGACCGCGATTATCCATGCGTACGCGTAAATGAATGCGCGCGGGGGGAGCGCGGATCAAAAAGATTCAGGGACGCGAGGATCCGGCCACGAGCCACAATGATTTCCAAAGGGGAAGAGAGATCGGAAGAGAGGCGAAGCTCGATGCAAGACAAGCATCAGAAGCCTGAAAGAAGAAAAAAAGAGAGAGGGAGCGAGAGGGAGGAAGAAAAGAATAAGAAGGAAAAAAGGAAGAATAAAAAAAAAGAAAATAGAGACTATATATAAGAAAAAAAAAGAAGAAGAAACGCGTCTAGACGCACGCGTGCACTTTTTCTTCTCTTTATTTATCCGTTCTCTCGTCGAGTGTCACGCGCGTCGATCATTTTCGACCTGTCACACCCGCAAGGAAAATAATACTTATTTTCCCTCTCTCGGCGCTCACACGATTTCTTTCTCCGTACTCTCGAGCGGCGAACGCCATTCGATTAACGATTCATCGCGGAGTCGCAGCTGCGCGACCGCAAGATTTCCTAATTTCATACGTTCCTTGCGTGTGTGGACGCGTCCTCGTGTCCTGACCTACACGGTCGAAGACTCGGCGACCCTCTTGAATTTTCACGCGTCACGTGAAAACGGACGCAGAAAAGATCCGGTCACGATGATCAGAGGAAAACGATCGATCGGAGGACTCTCCCGTTCCACTCTTGGATTCTCCAGCCACCCGGAAACGCTCGTGACGATAATAATGGATGAAAAAATGATCGATAGAAATAAAAGATACCGACTTTGACTCCAAAAAGCGTATAAGAGAGAGTCCCTCATCTTTTTCCATCATCTTTCTCGAGAGAGAGAATTTATCGTCTCGCGCAAGATGTTTTGCGAGAGTCGAGACTCCCTTATTGCTCTCTTGACTCTTCTTTACAAAAATCATTCCTCCGAGCATATTCCTAGCTCTTCAACCTCTACTGCACGAAAAACTTAAAGATATACGAGTAAAGGTACACGAGTCGGTGAAAATCGTTTGAAACACAATTTCTTCAACATATTTTTTTATTTTTTACTGAGGGAAATATGGTAGATTTTACTATAAAGTTATAACTATACTATATATATTATTTACTATGAAATTGAATATATGTATTTTATTTTTCTCCATTGTCATCGTAATCCATCAGAAATATTATTTTTGTAATGTATTGAATATTGAATTTTTATTATAAAAATACATTTAGTTCTAAAATAAGCAGTACAGTTGTAACCCTTATTTATATATAAAAAAATGTACTATATCTTAATTTCTCTCAGTGTATATAGTGTTTGGACTTATTCTGATAAAAATCGTTGGCTTCTCGTTCAATGAAGCATGAATGCGGTATGACAAATATTCAAAGATAAATAATAATGCTCCTTATGAAAAATCCTTTCTCGAAGCTGATTCTTGGCGAGTTCATTATTAAGAGCAAATCTGAAAAGCGCAAAGAGATAAAAGGAGAGTAGAGAGCATGACTGAGCGCAAATTTCCCATTTTTTTTCTCTGATTTTCCGCGTGAATCTCGAACGAGGATCCCGCCCTTCGCCTCCTCACGAGAACGCCTAATAATCACGCTTCTGGTGTAGAAAACAACATTAATCAAGGAAGGAATATTAGACGGACGTCCGTGTCGGGAATGGGAAAGAAATAAACCGACGAATAAAAGGCGAGCGCGTGCGCGATCTCTCTTTTTCTTTTTCTCTCCGGGCTTTTGTTCTTAAAAACTTGTAGTCAGAATCCGCGATGCTTCGCCCCGGTTTCGCTCCACGGGGGTTTCACTTCTGACGGACCCCCGAACCTCCACGCTGGAAAGCTTCGCCGGCGAAATCCTTGGAAGGCTACTGCGAGCGCGGAATCGCGCTAAGAAAACGAGAATTCTCGATCGCGGGGTGGTCCATCGTTTTTTCCGACTCTCATCTGGAAAAAAAAACATCATCAACCCTCGCTCGTAATGATTTTTTCCACCAAAAATTTTATTTTCTTCATTCTTTTCGACTTTTTAACCACTGGTCGGTCAATAATGGCCATACATTATTGTCTTGGATGCATTGAAAATTGGTCAATTCTCGATATACAATTTTCTATTTTTTGAGCCTCTCTCTCGCGAGAGAAACTTTTGTGCGACGATGATTTGGCGCGCGGAGGCTCGAGCTCGATGGATTAGGAAAATGAATTAGAGATTACAGATGGCCAGCGCCTTTATTTCGAGGATAAAACGTGATATATGGTGCATGTTTTCGTATTCTTCCTGTGACTCGTTTGAATGATATTTTTTCCAAATTAACAATTATTAAAAAGGAATTTCATAAAGGAAAGAAAGGAAAAAATGCTACAAAGGACGTATATATTATTCTAAACCGGAATAATTGTGTGCCCAGATGAGCTACCTATACTATTTAGAATAATATGAAAAATAAGAAGAATGGGCTGAGTAATATTAAAAATAGCTACATATTATATTTTAATGACTGAAAAATTATTGGGTTTGTATAGGTTATATAATCCCAGTGAACAGTAAATTGTTCATGTTTGACTCGAAAAATATTGCCTCTATACATGTACCGTTTACCAAAAAATAACTAATAAAAATAATTATAAAAATTTATTTTCAAAAATCTTTTCTTATGAAGGGTTTAACAAAAAAAAAACGAAAAATCTAAGAACTTTTTCTGTACAAAAGCCAAACTTTAGTCAAATCGAAAACTCGAATTTAGGTTGGAATCACGTAAATCGTTTCCAATGTAGAATAAAAAGATTAAAGGCCCCATTGACGATCGATCGTAGAAGAAATTCAGGAGCAACTGTCCTCGAGACTTCTGAATCAAAATCAAAATTCATTGACGATTCGGATTCTCGGAAGTCTAAATTCAGGACAGGTGCGTTATCCTTGAACCTCGGGACGAGAGTGTGCTGAATAAAATAGAGAGAGAGGGAGAGGGAGAAATTGGAGGGGGAGAGAGTTAAAAAATGGAATATAAAAAGGGATGTGCCGGGTGTTGCGCAAAGCCTTTTCCAGGAACGAACAAAAGTTTCAATATATCAAGTGCTGTTTTCTTTCGAAAAGTCTTGGCTAACCAGTGGAAAGAGGGTAAGAAATCGAGAGAGATAGACAGAGCAGAAAAAATAAAGAGTCGCGCGAGTGAACGCTACGGGGGTGGCCGAACAATGACAACCCCCGGACGCACGCATCAATATACAGGATACTCTATTTTTTTCCTCCGCCCCCTATTTTCCTCTCTCTCACTCTTATTTTCTCTGTTCTTCGAATACCACATATTTTTTTCTGATACAAATAACGTGCGGGGACAACATACTTTTTATGTCCATCAAATAAAGAGAACATACTTACCTGCCTCAAGGATGACGATGCTCGATTTTGTCCTAGACCTTCGCTTCATCGCTGATACCCAGACTGCTGTTCGAAGCTCATGCAAATAAATCTTATCTCACAAAAGCTTTCAATTCTCGTGGTTGATTTATCAACAATCAATCGTTTAAGGAAGACTTTTCGTGAACATTTTTTCGACGATAAAGAATAAAGAACTCGTTGCTTATTACACAGATTTTGCTAAAATGTCAAAGAATATTTTTATAATTGAAAGATTTTTAAATATTTTTTTTATTTTTTTACTTTTAGAAGGGTCGTGAATTTAGAGTACAGTCAATACTTATTCATATACACTTATTGATATCGTTAATTTTGTACACCCTTAAGGAATATTCTATCAAAAATTAAAATAAACCTCTAATATTTGTGTATGGGTGAATTGTGTTATTAAACAATACCGTACTTGTCACATATATAGAAATTTTGAACTTTTTGTAAAGCTAATCTTATTTTCTATATCTAAAATTATCTAATTTTCGGGCACACATTTTCAGACTTTGATATTCCTTTACGATCTTCTTAAGATTTTTGTTCAAACAGAAAAAAAATTGATGAAAAAAACCTAAGAATGAGCCCGGTTAGTCCCGACTTTTCATTCACCTTGAAAAATACACATCACGTGATTTCGATGGGGGTGGAGCGATGGTTGGGTACGTTTACAAAAAACGACAATAATCCTCGAATTCCAAGCTAGGGCCATAAAACTGTTGCGATCGAATGAAATGATATAGAGCTTTTTTTCTCTCGCGTGCACGCGAGCCCTCTCTCGTTCGCTCCTGCCTCAGTTCGGGTGAAGCTGTCAACCTCGTTATAATCGAAGATTAATCACCGAAGGTGTACCAACTTCGGCAAAGTGGCGCAGAGAATCCTCGGAAGCTGATGGCAAGAGAGGGACAAAAGAGAGACGGAGGGGAGGAAAAAAGGAGAATATCAAGCTCAAAGGATGCTCCATGGGTTGGACAGGTTCCCAGAAATTTCACGTGACACTCTCGCTCTCCATTCTCCGTGTCCCTTTGTCGCACGTGACAATTACTCAGAGATTAGACGAAGAATTTGCGATGGCTTTTTCTCACTCACTTTTTCTCACTCCTCTCGTCGCGCGTCCTCTTCTATTCCTCTCGCGCGAGGAACTGCGACGAAAGCGTACTTGATCTCGGCGTTTACGAGCCTCGAGGACCGACTCGACACGGGCAACTCTCATCGTCTCCATTCAGGCCACCGAGTCGATGAAATATCGTCCTGTCTTAGCGAGAGCAGCCTTTATTCCGCATCTATTTCTTCCCGGCGCTTGACACTTTTCAACTCTCAATTTTTTAAATGTTCTGATCGTTAAACAAAAACATACACGAATAATATATTGAAATGGAAATTAGAGAATGATGAAATAGAATTTTTATTTTTTATACGTTTTAAGAATTATCACTTTTATCAATATTTTATATTTTATATTATTAACACTCTGCCAAAGTATTTTTTATGACTATATGAGTATCGATTTTAGGTACTATACTTAAATCGTTGATAACTTATTTAGTGTGATATGGACCTTTTTTGAAAAATTTATTTACAATTTTTTTTTCATTAACAACATATACATACTTTCTGATACATTCTTATTCCTTGAATAAACTATGTTTTTTCATAAATTAATATTACCATATTATCAACAAAATTGAGAAACATTTTAACTTATATTGATTTGGAAAAATTTAATAAAGGTTCTTTGACGTTGTATAAAAACATGTGCAAAATTTTTAGGAGCTAGAATTTACGGTGTAAAAGTTGAAATATTTGAAGTTAAATATGACAATATCAAAATTCACGAAAAAGTTTTTTCTATGTAGTAATTTAACTACAGATCGTCAAAAAAGTAGTATGAAGGTATAGAAAAAATATAGAGTTGCTCGTATGATCACGAATAAAATGAAAATATTTAGAATGAAAAATAAGACGGAAAATATGAAGGCAGAGAAAAATGTGATGTCAGACGCACGGGATGGAAACTCGCATTAATCGAGTTAGCGGAGTGTAAACTCGGTAACGTCGATGAGCGTTGGGCTTATCGCGTGTAAAGGCTCAATTAATGAGAGGAGGAGTTGTCAAGGATATTGTAATTTAATATAATAAACACGTATCTCACTCGTCACGAATAAATTCCCAGTTGGCGCGGATGCTTCGTGACTTTTGACGGGTTTATACACATTTTGACGATTATTTTGACTTTGCGGCAAGCCAGGCGTTTCCACCGTATAAAATTACCGTCATTTTTTCTCTCTTTTCCTCACGAGATTAATTGCACAAATTTTTTTTCCTGCCGGAACAAACATAAACCTTTACTACTGACATTTCAGGATTTTTCAAATAATTATATACATATCTATAAATAAATATATATACTATATCGATACAGTATTGTTTGTTTGATTTTTTACAATTTCTGCAGATAAATCTTATTGATTAAATTTCCAAACGATAAAAAAGATCCTAACTACAAAATCTGCAAAAAAAAACATCCCCTTATTGCCCACTGCGTGTCTTTATTTTCAAAAAGCAAAAGACTTATTACATTCGTTAAACATTAAAAAAAATATAGAGCAGAAACAGATCTAAGAGTATGCGTTTTTTCACTAACTATTAATAATAAGTATATAACAATACCATTAAATAATATAAGCCGAAGGTGTATACATATAGTTATACGCAAAGCATTGACATAACAAAACTCTAATAACATTATAATATTTAATAAATTATTACAAATAATTAAAATATATATATAGATTGTAAAAAGATAATATCAATTAAATATTCGGAACCATTAAATGTAAAATGTTAAACCGTGTCGCATCGATATGTGAAAAGATCGATCATCGAAGTTCCAGTCGGTGAACGATGCATGAACATCGGGTTTATTATTGGCGATATATATCGCTTTCCAAGTTAGAAGCACGCGCTCTCGATTCTGGGCCCGATAACCCGGAAACAAGAAAGAAAACTCCGATATTGTTGTAGATTCTCGCTGACCCGTTCCGTGGACAACAGTTGCGCAAGTGTGCGTCCGTCTGTCGATGCTCGCCCCCGATCGCCCTCGTCCTGGCAGATGTTCCGATCCGGCACTTCTTTCTGTCGCTTTGCCCAGCCGACAAAACCCTGCGAGAGAAATTCCGTGCGTCCAATTTTCCAAAATTTTCTAATAATGTTTTTTTTTATTCTCGGAAAAATCTCGCGATATTTATCTCAAAGGCGTTCTAAACTTACACTCGTAATAGTCAGATTTTTGCCGAATTTGTACAAAATTTGGCAAAGCTTAAAGTTCTTAAGATAAATATATGATCAAAGAAATTAATATGCATTCTCATAAGGAATTTCAAAGTTTTCAATATTATTGTATAACTAACCAACTATAGTAACAGAACAGTAATAGAAAATATTGGATAGAAAATAGAAAAGAAATCGATTATTTTTATTGAAAATTTTATACAAAATATTGAGCAGTGCAGGTATTTTATAGCAATGGAAAATATTAGTCTGCAGATAAAAATGGCCTGTTTAATTTAGTGTTTAATGTATAACGTTTGAAAGTTAATTTTTTAAAACAAAATCTTTGACAACAGTTTTTTATCAATGTTTTATAATTTCTAATCCAATCTTTAAATTTAAAAAATTTGAAAAAATACTCTATCTTCTCAGAATTCTGAAATTTTTTGAAGGCGTCGACGAAAGGATTTACCGAGGGAAAGAATTTGGGAGCCAAGAAGTCGAAGAAAAAAAAGGACTCGTTGGAACAATGGATTTGATAATTGGTCCTTAGCTCGGCTCGCAGCGGGTGGTAAAGAGTCGCATAAAAGGATTCGGCGATCGGAAGTCGTATCTCGGTCGTGCATTCCCGCGAGAGAGGCTTTATCTTGTCTGGAGAGATCTCTTCGAGAGTTTCACTTTTTTTTCTCTCGCATCTAAGAAGAAAAAAAAATGTGGAAAAAAAGGAACGAAAGTAAGGGAAAAAATAAGCGTTCGGCAAGAATTTCGAAATTCTTTAGCTCGCCGTTGCATTGACTTCTTCGACGCGATGAGAAACTTGACCGTTCGGAACGAACGGATGAATGAAAGACACGAGGCGACCTTCTCGCCAAAGGACTTTGTCTCGCTACTGATTTATCGTTAAACGCTTGCAAAGCAGCGCGAAAATAGTGGAAAAATCGGGACTGACCGTATCCCATTTCGAAACGAAAAAATGCAACCCTTACCCGAAACTCGACTACGGGAGAGCGGGTGCATGTTCGCCACGTGGTTACACAGCGAGAGAAAAAAAATGTGAAAAGGAAAAAGAAGAAAAAGAGACGGAAATTATGGACGCGTGGGACCGACACCGCAAGCAATAACGAGAGCCAGTAAAAAAAGGCTATTGTTGCCATGGGCCATATTTTTCAATTCTGCGTTTCTTCTCTATACAGAATCTTGCTCCATTTCCGGAGCTCGGGTTGCATGTTGGACCAAACCTCGTGCAGGAATCACTAGAATAAGAATGAAAATCTATTTTTTTTTACTTTTCATTTAAATAAACAAAAATGTTCATTATAAACAATATCTTTGTATACACAACATTATTCATTTTTCAACATCAAATATTGTCGAAAACTATAATTTTCTATGCAGGAAAATCATAATTTTCTTAGTAGAATGTTTTCGTTTGTTAATTATTTGTTTCATTATAAGATTAAAATTAAATTTAAAAATTAAAGCAGATCATTGTTGGATTCAAAATTTTTGAATCTCATCAGAAAATCAATAAAAATTCAACTTGGAAACGTTTTAACGAATTTTTTAGTGAGAAAAATTTGAGTTTCACAGATTCGACTCTGATGGCCAGGATACACTTTATTTTTCTTTTTTTATTTTTTAGAGGAAGTAATTTATCAATATATATCTGCACTGGCCGAGAGAACGTATAGCTCGCCACAGCTGGAAGCTGCGACAAGTACGCGTCGACGGCGTCTCGGCCGCATCTCGAGGATGCAGGAAGTCGACGAATCCGGAAAAAAATGCCCTGTACGAGTCTCGTCCTCGATATTTCGTACCCGCGGAGGCGAGCCATGTGACACAAATGTGCGGAATCCCTCGAGAGAGAAAGACGAGGAGCGTCTCATCCTCCGCTTTTCCCTCACTCGTAATTCGAGATGAGTTGACGTAAAAGGGAAAAGAGAGAGGGCGAAAAACAGCGTGAATCCGTAAATTACGACACGAGCAACCTGCCGGCTTTCTGAGCAACTTTCTTTTTTTTTCAAGAGTTAAAAAAAAAGGGCATCGAGAAAAAAAATTTCCGAAGGCTTGCTCACAATTAAGCAGGTTTTTTTAAGATTAGAAATAAAAAAAGAAATTTTGCTAATATATAACAATATTACGTTCAAGTGTTATTTATGAAGTAATAAAGTGTTTTTATTTTATATAGAAGCAATAATCTTGAGAATGATTTCAAAGACGTAAGGGTGAAAAATGGAAAACCAGCAAGGATACATTTTTCGTATAAATTCAGACTTGTACGAGATTCTAACACGAGAACGTGTACGAGCTCGCGTACTTTTTCGAAACGAGAAACTCGACCAGAATCGACGATAAACAGAGACTCTTTACACTCGCTCGTATCGGGGTGAAAAGAAATTCTACGATACGGTGACAGCTCCGATTCACAGGGAAGTAAGAACGGGCGTAATGCCGAGTTTTAGGAGATTCCGTAACACGCGCAAGCTTCTATCTTACTTTCCAACAATATAACATCAATAAAGTGACTTTCATGCTCTTCACACCGCCAATAAAAACAAACTTGCACGTCCATTTTACACAGATAAACTCATAAGAAGACATTTCACTCAGACACCTCGTTAGACAACACCCTCTTTTTCTTCGCCAATGAAAAATATCTGAAGAAAGTTTATCTTTATGTATAAATTTACGAGAGATTATTATTTTTTATTTACAATTGTTAATTTTTATAATAAAAAGATGTATTTCTAAAAATTAAAAAAAAATCTTGATTAAACGATGATGAAATATTTTTGTATATTGAAATATGGAATTCTCTTACTTTCATAAAAAAAAAACATTTTTTCCATAAAAATTGAATACACATGATTTAAAAATAAAATTGAAAGGTTTTACCCGATTGAAATGCTGTTTATTGTGTATACATAACACCAGGAGTATTTATTATAAAACATTATTTTCTTCCATAAAAATCCATGTTTCCCAAAAAAAAATTTATCTTTTCGATAAAAGCTGAGTTTTTTGCTAAAAATAATTTTTTGAATCCCATTTGATGGAAAAAGTAACAATATTTTTAAAAATAAATTTTTTGAGATATCAAATATTTTGTTTAAAAGTCAATTTTCACCATAAAAAACTCTATATAAAAGCTCATTCGTATATTGAGAGGGTATGCGAAGCGTTCAAGCCACTATACCACGCTAGTAAAAATATAAATTTAAAAAAATGATTTACGAGAGTGCAAGTTTGAGAAAATATACGGCAGTGGAGTTGGCGAAAGAGTAAAGGGTCGTTCGAGAAAAAAGTGAATCCGCAAAGAATCTCTCGACGTGCAACCGGATTAAGGACGCAGGATCGAGCGAGAGAAGGAGAAAGAGAGAGCTGAGCGAAAAAAAAGCGTCCCGCATTCGTAATACAGAACTGTAAAATCCTGATCGCGTTTCACGATCTACCACCTCCGAATGTTCGCGTACATCCTGTTTCACTATCGAATCAATGAGAAGAAAGAAAAGGCCGAGAGAGAGAGAGAGAAAAGAGACGGCGAGAGGGAGGGATTTCGTCGCGCGGTCATCAAAGAAAATTTTCTCCATTACAGCTCCGGGGAGCTCTCGAGCTTTTTCCCTCCCGGCGAGAACCGAAAAAGAAAACACACCTTCGCGGGCGCTCGTACGTGTGTATAAATAGAAATTGATTCACGCCGGGAGAGTCCGCGCGGAAGTCCCCACGGATCAAAGGGTTCGATCGGCGAGCCTCGTAAAATGCGATTACGCCTTCGCAAAGGATCCTCACGAGCGGGTTTCACCCTCTCCGACGCGATCTCGACCGTGGACGCTATTTTACGCGCCCGGGCACGGATATTCGAAGAAAAGTGTGTGCTTGCCGGCGAGAGAAAAGGAATTACTGATGTTAACTCTCCTATACGTGAGATTTCGTCTCTAAAAGGGTTCAAAGAGGACCAAAAAAATCTCGACGCAACAACACTGCAGAGCCTGCAACTCTTTGTTCTCGTCAAAAAATAAATGAAAATTCTAGAATTGCATTGTGTATCTATTTTTAAAAATTTCGTATAACTGAAATTTTAATATTTGTTTACAAAATTGTATTAAATTAACGATGGTAAATCAACAGTAATCAAAATTTGTCAAAATTTTCAATTCTGTTCTTCAAATGTGAAACGCGAATGCTATTTTTTCACTATATAGGATTAGAGTTTATAATAACCTTTTGTTCTGATACTGGAATGAATGAAAATAAATTATAGTTCTCGATACTTGTCATTTTTAAAAATATCATATTTAATGAAAAAGACTAACAGATACAAAAAACAATAATTTTTCTTTAGAAAATTGAAATCTTTTTTACGTACGAAAATCTATATTTTCACCATAAAGATAGTAACATATGCTATAATTCAATAAATTTACCTTTTTAAAAATTGAACAATATATGTTTAATTAAGAGAATTTGAAATGAAAGGGAAGTAATGATTGGATGACGCGAGGCCGAAATATAAATGATGCGCGCAGAAAAATGTGTAACGGGGGCGTAAACGTTGAAAAATGAGGAAAAAACGTCGAAGGCTATTTCCCACATTTTGGGATCAGCTGCAGCCCATAAATATCTTAGCAGCCCTTTCACACTGGACAAGATCCTTTCGCGTTCTGTTTTTTCTCGGTTTTTCTCGATCCCGCCGGCTCCTCCCGATATTCTCTAAAATATTGCGCCGGCAGGGAGAAGAAGAGTCAGAAATCGGTTAAACTCTTTTGGCCGAGGGTACACAGGACGTGACCGCCGTTGACGTTGAAAGGACGAAAAGGATGCTGAAATCGTTACCGCTCGTTAGGATTCTGCGGGTCTCGGGTGCCAAGAAAGCCACCAAGACGCCCGCTTTCTTATACAATATGTCTTGTACGATGAACGCCCGTCTGCACTCCCATCTCTTCACCGGAATATCCAAGTTATGACACCGGGTGTCTCCTGTATTCCTCCGGATTCCTTTTCCCTTACATTGTATTCTCGTTTGTGTACGACGCATTCACGGACCAGGATCTTTCGAATCTCATTTTTTATGCTTTTATTTCAATAAACGTCCTCCTCCTCCAGGACTTGACGAAATTTTTATTACATCTTCATGTTTTTTTTTTCTTGCGTTATTTTTTAATAAAACATAAAATTGTAAAAAAAAGGTTTTGAGACAAGAGGTCGGATCATGGCTCGAGACCTTTTCATCAGGTTCAAGCCCATCACACGATTGAACTACTATGAATGGACAGACGGTACGCAAGTTCTCATCACTTGACAAAATTGATTTGGGCTCGAGAGACTCTCCAGCGAGATATCTTGATACGTATAATTTATAAAATTATTTTTACTTATAAAAGCAATTTTCATTTACTAGAAAATTTAGTATAAAAATTTTGCTTGAAAAATTCTGAAAAAATTACTTTATTTTTAAGATTGAAAAATTAACAGGGTCTGTTGAGACCAAGCACGATATAAGATTTTGCCTCGTATAAAATAGAATATACATTTTTTTATGCTGTGGTATTTAGTATCGGTTTATTATTTTTATGTATAATAAAATCTACCATACTTTCCTCTCAGTGCAAGATCAAAAAAGGCATTCTGTACAGAATTTAAAAGATTGTATTGTATTTAAGCATTGCAGGTGGCAGCACGATCCGCTCTGGGAAATGGATCGATAACTTTTCATGTGAGCATCGAAAGAGATATTGTTTACCAATAGTAGATAAGTTCGTGTTCAAATTCATTCAAGTAAATTTGGAATTAAAAAATATTTTTCTTATATTTAAACATTGATCAAATAAATTAAGAGGTCTATAAACATTGCGATATTCAAAAATAAAGCTAATACATTTTTCGCATATAGATTTATTGTAAAATATACTCTCAATTTACTTTTTGTTTTTAATATTATTATTATTATCATTTTACAGTTTTGAGTAAGTGATTTTCGTGTGCAGATATTCGTGTTCTTAATACATAATCTGAAAAAACGACCGCACTTTATTTTTCTTGATAAGAATTCTGAAAAAAAATCATGCTTTTAATCAAACACGTTTTTTTCAGTAATAAAGATCTTGATCTATTCTCACGACTCAAATGAAATTTTAGCGAGTTTCAGTTTTTATTCTGCCACTCTGCCTGCATGCACGTCGAAAATACTCTTTGATTCGTTGAAAAATGTAAAATCCTCATAATCGAAGGGAAATGAATTTGTTATCGAAGAGTATCAACCCTTTCATTTGGTTGGGCTACCTTTTCGGAATTTTTCGATGTCGTTTTGTGAAGAATCGCTTAAAATCCGGTCACAGGATAATTCGTGGTTACGTTTATCTTCTTTTCGCTATACGGGTCTATCATCTGATCATATTCTCATTACAAATGCATGTTCCCACTATTGTCATAACAGCAGTTATATCATATTTGACACATGCAACACTAACGTTGGCCGAAGCAGCCCATTTTTTGATAACAGCTTTTGCCGATAAATATTACATCAAGGTACGTTTTTTAGTTTAAGAAAAAAATAAACAACATCTTTATGTAATAAAAAGAATGTCGATCTTTCGAAAAGTAGAATAATTCGCATAAAAAATTTAATTCATATACATATAATGTGCTTTTTTTTAAACAACGATGAACACGTTCAGACAAAACTATCAGTTGATATTGAGTACAAAATGTGTTTAAAATTCTAGGTTTCCTTATCCACGCAAATATCGAGGTATTAATTATATAAAATTGCAACTTTTAATGTGAACGAAAAATATATTCACCTTAAAAAATGAATATTGAGCTTGAGATTGAAATTTTGCCACAAATCATGTATTGTATTATAACATCAATGTACATGGCGAATTTAGCCAAGATTTTCTAAAACGACCACATATCTTATCTAATTAATTATATACCTTAACTAAAAATTTAATTGATATAGAGTTTTTACATTTCTAAGAAGTATTGTTCAATTTTTTGAACATGTCCAAGAATACATTGAAATGTTTACTTCGTATCAAAACAAACGTCATTCAAATCTTATTGTTTTTTTAACAGTTCTTCGATAAACTCTTGACTTACGACGAGAGAGTTGCAAAGCTGGGACATCCAAGGAAAGATCGTGTCCGATCTTACTGGATTTTTAGTCTAATCGCTGTTGCTCTGATCTGCGCAATGTTAAGTAATGTTCTGTTGACGAGCGATTCACCACCACAATCTATTATTATGACAATAGTCACATTCATCCTTCAAGAAACGACATTACTCCTTGAGGTATACGAATTCAATTTGCTTGTCCATCTGGCATATCAACGATTTGTTCACCTGAACCGTACGGTTTTACCAAACGTTTCGTGGACTCGCGAGTTTGCGCCTAGACACTTGAAATCCGTGACGCCCGAGGAAGTCGTTTTTCTTCACGCGACCCTACTCGATTCGCTCAGGACGATCAACGACGCTTATTATGTCGTGTTACTCATTTGGTTTTCTAGTTTCTTCTTCTTAGCTGTTATGCACGTTTACTATTCACTAACCAAGTTATCCGTAACCACGGCCTTGTTATCGGTCCTCATTCATTGGCTTTTCTGGCTACTCGAAATAGTTGTCACTTGCAACGTCTGCGACGCAACTGCTGAAGAAGTAAGATTTTTATCATTTTCCGCGCGATTGCTATTGACTTTTTCTGCATTTCAACGAGATATTCAAAAATTTACGCACAATGTTAGAATGGTCTATTCTAATAATGAAATTTTATGAAATTCTATCTAATTATTCTTTTTATTATTATTCATTATTCTAATAAAGAAATTATTCTTTAAAAATGGGAATCATTTGACGCCAGTATTGAAGAAGAAATAAAGTTCCAAAAAATAGTACACGTACTGTGAAAAACGAGGCAAGTCCATTTACAGGATGCATATTTGTTGAAGAAATAATTGATGAAAAATATACCTTGAAAAAGCATACTTGCCGAGTTTATTAAACAAAATCTAACTCGGCAAGTATGCTTTTTCAAGGTA
>JAPYYW010000702.1:0-55300 GCA_030522545.1 Cremastinae sp. A BG-2022a
CTTAATCCCCAAAAATTCCTTTTATTCAATACTGAGCACAGTATTTAAGGGCTTTCCTTGACTCACAATCAGGTTTTTCCAGCTCGAGTGTCACAGAAGCTTTTCAAAGCGTCGCTTGACGCTACGTGTCTTTGCTAGCAATATCGACGAGCTCCTTCAACGGCCATCTCTTGTATTTTTACCATACTACTCTCGTGGCCACGTAGCGGTAAAAACGAGAACTACTTGAAAACGAACGGTTGACGACGCCTTCATATTCCATGCTCTCGCAAGAAGCAAACCGACATTTTGGACGTTTTAGCGTCCTCGTTTCATTGAATTTCAACGTAAATATATATTTCGTATAGCCTCTGTTATCAATTAATTGGTTAACTGGTAGTTGGTAAAAAAAGAATTAAAAATGGCTGAGTATCTAGCCTCAATATTTGGTACGGAAAAAGATAAGTGAGTATATGATTTCAATTGGGATGCGAAGCCGCGCGCTTCTTTGCTAATTTTCATATTATCGAAATCCTATATTTATTTGCAGAGTAAACTGCTCGTTTTACTTCAAAATCGGTGCTTGCCGTCACGGTGATCGCTGTTCACGCATTCACAATAAGCCGACCTTCAGCCAGGTACGTTGCACGCGGTGTAAAAATAACTAACCTCTCAATGATCTTGAAGCATCGATTTTCTTCAATTATTAGCTAGTATGTGTAAAATCTTTTTTTTTTCAATCGATAATTCAAATATTTCTTTTCTTCAGACCTGCTTGCTCCAAAATCTGTACGTCAATCCGCAGAATTCAGCAAAGAGCGCAGATGGCTCACACTGTAAGTTCATCCACGTAATAAATAAATTTAAAGAATATTTCAACGATTGAATATTTTTTCCAGTGGTTGCAAATGTTTCTGACGAGGAGATGCAGGAACACTACGACAATTTTTTCGAAGACGTCTTTGTCGAGTGCGAGGACAAGTATGGGGAAATCGAAGAGATGAACGTTTGCGACAATCTGGGAGATCATCTTGTGGGCAATGTTTACATAAAATTTAGACGAGAGGAGGACGCTGAGAAAGCCGTAAATGACCTGAATAATCGTTGGTTCGGCGGTAGACCCGTTTATGCAGAATTGTCACCGGTTACAGACTTCAGAGAGGCTTGTTGTCGCCAATATGAGATGGGGTAAGTCAAACTGTCATGAAATTATTTCTTTTTTTCTTCTACCGGGAGAAACCGTTAAAGTTCATCATTTCTTTATAGCGAGTGCACTCGTTCAGGATTTTGTAATTTTATGCACTTGAAACCAATATCGCGTGAACTACGGCGATACTTGTACAGCCGTAAAAAGGGGGGCAAGAGCATCGGTGGTGGCCGATCACGTTCGCGGTCAAGATCTCGTGGGCGAGATCGCAAACGACGCTCGCGCTCCCGCGAAAGAAGATCCAGGTCGAAGGACCGCCGCAAGAGCGGTCGCGATGACAAGGGCAGGGACGGTCGATCTGGGAGATACTGATGCACCATTTTTCAATCCTCCCTCCCTCCCTCCGAGTGTGATTTCACCTCATCGTTCTACGCAAAATATACTTTCAACATCTCGTTGATTAATGACGATATTTACTGCCGAATTTTCTCGGTCGTAGGATTGTCCAGTGCGATCAAGTTCAATATTTTCTTCGAATTATTTGTGTAAATGTCCTGGGATGTTTGTCACCACGAGTCAGTATGTAATTTTCATTTCAAAGGATTCATTCAATACATTATATATATATATATATAATAAAAATTAATTTCTTCAAAAACAACAAAAACTAAATAGATATATTTGAAGAATTTTGTGTTTTTGTTTTTTGACGATGAGTGAGAAAATTATGTGCGATGTATATTTATCGACAATAAGAATCTCGTCCATATTAATGAATTTTGTTTAGCGAGAAATTTTGTTTTTCGACGATTGGTAAGAAAGAATGATGAGGTGTGTTCTTTAGTTTTTGGTGAAATCAGAAGATGGCGCCACGGTGCGTCTAGAGCCTAGAGCGCAATGATTCTTGTTTGCGAGTGAGCTCAGCTACCATATCCTTTGTACGAATTCATAGTAATTAAACGGTTATACAATTTGATAACTTTTATAATAATCTTTCACAAAATATGATTAAAGTATAAGTTGAATGGGTTTTTTCATGGGTGTTGAAAACGTGGTATTGCCAGTCTTAGGTCACAATATAATAAAAAGTTATACAATTTATATATAAATTGTGTGATAAGAAAAATATGCCGAATAAGTAACAATTTTTTGTAACAAGCAAAAATAGTTGAATTCTGTTGTTGTGCGAAAGTTTTTATGCTGATTCTAAGAAACATATTGATTATCGTATTCGACTACCTTAAAAAAAATTTCAATAAATATCAATAATTTTGAAGCGTGGGCGGTAAATTTTATTTTGTATAGTCGTCTCAGTATGTTAGGTAATTGATGAGAGAAATAATAATATTGTTAAAGTTCGGTATAGGGGCAAATTGAGAAATTGAAATATATATGTATATCACAAAAACTATATAAGCCCGTAGTATTGCAACACTTGAAGTGAAAAAAAAGAGAGAAACATATATTGAATTGCCGCAGAGTCATCGAACGAGGACTGTGCCATAAACGCTTTCTTTTATTATTCAATTGTTTTCATAAAATTGTAAAAAGTTCATCTTCTTAATTTATTTTGTCGTAGCAGACTCGTATGAAAACGAGACAATCCCCGATGAGGTAGTGCAATAAATTATACGCAAAATAATATAAAAAGAGCAGGATAATGATGGAAAAAAATGTATGAAAAAGAAAAGAAGAGGGTGGGGGGGAGAGAGAGAGAGCGAATAAAAGCGATGGAATTGGACGGGAAGTTTGGGAGGTTGGCCACTCAAGGCAGGGGCATGTGTGTTCGCGGAGACGATCTAATTGGCGGTGCGGTGGCTTCTGGCGATAGAGCAGGCGAAGAAAGCGCAAAATATGAGGAGAGTGAGAGGTTGAAGGGATTCGCGCGTTCTTGTGTATCTCCGGACGGCAGATGGTCCGGTCGTGATTGCAGCTGCTCGACGTCGTGGAAGCGCCAACACCTGCCTCCTCCTTCTTCTTTATTTTCTTATTCTCCTTCTCCTCCTTCAAATCTTGGCCCATCCGTGCGTGTACGTTCGGACTCGGCCCGTTTATCAAGATGCGCCTTATCGCGCCATATCACGAATCAGTGCACATTACCCATGCACTCGCTATCCGCTTTTCCCCCCTCATTATTTCATCACCTCATCTCCTGTTCTCCCGCGCCGTCTGCGCTCACATTATCCCTATATTTACGAAAATTTCAACATTTTTTTCAAACGAATCGTCTTTTTATTTACAATCGCGTTGTGGGAATGTTGAACAAGCGCGAATAACTTATTTTTATCCCGATGGCTATCAATGTGACACTCTGTTTTTTTAGTCACCACGCGAAGACTCTATTGTTTCCGGATGAAAAAAAATTGATCGTTTCGGTTTATAGAAAAATAGAGACGGACGAAATTGGAAAAAGGTTGAAATAGTGTGTAGTATGGATGGGACGACGAGTATATTCGCGTGTGCGAGGGGAAAAGCGTGACCGGATGGCTCGGGTGAATTGGTCGTCCAGGGACCATAATTAATCCTCGGCAATGTGCCAAATCCGGTTTGGGGAGGCTGTGAGAGGTGAGAGTTCTCTCTCTCTCCCTCCGAGTGTGCATGGGTATATAAGCGCGGCGGAGGGCCAGAAGCGTGTACACGCGAAGGGAGGATCAAGAGATAGTATATGCGAGCGAGCGAGCGAGCGGGAGACTAAATCGGCGAGAATGAAAAGCCCGATTGGCACGCGCTCTCGTTACTCCTCTCATCCCGCCGCGCCGCACACCCTCCTTTTTTCTCCTCCCACATTTTTTATCATCCCAGGCAACTGCTGACGAATTAAGAGTGAAGAAAAATCGTTTTCTTTTTTCTTCATTCAATATATATACCCATCACATATACTATATCTACTGCGTCTGCTTCTCCATTACGTTTTTCAGCTCCGGCTCATCATCTTCTTTTTTTTATTTTTTTCATATTCTTATAGCCTGGAAAATTGGCGAGTGCGGTGGTTTTATATCGACACATACTGCTGCGCGCGATATTCCAGCGAAACGAGCTAACGATCTGACAAACGTCTCGTGGCCCCAATAATTTTGTCGAAAAGTCTCTTCGAGACCCCGTTGTCACTGGCTCGTTCTGCTTGATAACGGCTCCAGCGAGTTTTCCGCTGCATTTTCGAATTTTCCACAATGTCAGCAGATTCTCACACTTTTGATTTCTGTCACCGATTTATTGGCTTGGTATATGTAATATATAAAATAGAAAATATTATTTTTACTCTTATTTCTCCAGAATTTTTCATCTTATCGATGACATTTTTCTACATTTTTTTTCCTCTCTTCGAATCCAGTCGAGAAGTTATCTGACTCTATTCTTGTATACAGTTTCGTTCCAAGAGTCTTGAAAAACATTGTTACGCGAGTCGCTCGCTCGGATGTGCTCGTACGTGACCTCTCGCAAGCTAAAAAGCAATATTCGAATACCTACGTAACTCGCGTTGATGCCCGTTTGCCTGGTGGCGTGGCCAACCTCTCTGGCTCCTCTCCCCTTTATTCGAGTGCATCTCAAACACTCGAGATTTATGCGCCAGTTGCCGCAACGATCGATAACATTGCGCAACGATAAACAAAACTCACTTTTATTGGCTACAATGTTTTGTCTTTTTTTTTCCATAAAAAGGACCCATGGGAAACAATCGATACATCATTTTATCCCGTCAACTTGTGAATTTTTCACAAGTTCGAGTGTAAAAAAAAAAAATTTTCACATTCGACTATAATATTTTAGCATAAAAAATAAGTGGTTTAATTTTTTGGTAATATCAAATATATTAAAAAGCTTATATTTGGTCGGTTATATAGTAATAGGGCCGCACAGATTTTTTTTTTTCAATTGAAACAAAATAATTTGTCAATGTTTCGATCTTTCATTTTCTCTGTATATGTGTATTTATCTCACACTGAGAAAAAAAGGTTTCATTGAATCAACTAAAAATTTTACTTGCCATTTATTCAGTTCAATTATATTTTTGTTTTTACGCTTTTTCTTTTTGACACCGAAATAAATGATAGATTTAATCTAAAAAATATCATATGCAAATATTTCGTTCGCTCTCCATGTCCGCTCGTTGGGTTCATTCAATGAAAATTTTTTTCTCAGTGCAAAATAATATATATTTCGATATTTACACATAATATTCTTTTAACGCAAAGTGACGGAGCTTGCGATGCATTTTACAAATGTGTAATTTAATGCTATCTCATTGAGCTTTTGACCCTTTCGATATAATTTTATGAGACTCGGAACGATAAAATTCATCAAATATCGGAAATGAAGGTAAAATTCAACGTCGTGTCATCGTGCGCAAGCACGCTTCTGCGTACGGACTTTTCAAATTCAATTATAATAATTAAATTATATCGTTTATGAAAATATTCTGTCTCTTTACATTCTCGTGAATGGAAAATGAAAATTTTAATAAAATTATTCATTTGTCAAACATTCTTCACATATTCCTGATAAGTTGATTAAATTATATTATTATTTAATTGTTCCACATTCTCTTTAATTATGGTAAAAGTTTTATTTTCATTCTTTCAATACACACAATCCCGTTTATGGGCGGATAAAAACGTGGATTAAAAAAAATTGTAACTCCATTGAAGGAATGATGAAACGTTTGTCGATGCGATGCGTGTTGTGTGCTCGTTTGATTTTCATCAATCGATAAACTCGAACTATTCCGGTAACGTGAAGAAATTTCGAGCATTCGAAGTACAATAAAGCGAGGGGGAGATTCCGATGCGAGAATCACTGCGAGGGAGAAATACTATAGGGAGAACTGGAAAATAGACTGTGGGACAGGGAACAAGGGATTCGGCTCGATATTACGTTCCATTATTTTCACATACTTGATTTTCTGCGTGGACATAGCGGACGATACGGGCGCTTTATTGCTGAGATATTCCAATCCGACTTTGTTCTCGATGTCATCAGATCCTGCCCGCAAAATTGCTCCACTCGATCTCGATATCGGAAAACATACACACATACAGTATATATACGTATAGAAATATCAAATATACACAAGGAAATTTCCAAGTACGTACCACCGCGCATTCGAAAAACAAAACATATTATTCTATCCTTTCCAACTATAGCAACAATGATTTTTTCGTTATTTTACTTTTTACAATTATACCATATGCATAAAATTTAAATATCAACATTTTTTTGATTTAATCAAAGTAAATAAGGCGTGAGCAATACGCGCGAGAAAATGCATATATCGCGTGCTTTATATTTTATTCAGTTTGAGTTAGAGATAAATCTTGTGTGGAACCTTTTATAATGGACCTTTGAAAATATGAAGAATATATCGTAACATTTTTTTTTTCAATATTGTAGTATAGTAATATTGTAGTGTAGTAAGTTCAATACAATTTCGGTTTTGAATGCATAAAACACCAGTTATTTACGATTTTTGAAAGTCCATTGAGAAATTTATACTCACACTGCTATTTCGTGTTCAAATGGAATTTAAATTATTCTGTCAGTGCGTAATTTGAAATGTTGAACTAGGTTTAGTATGAGAATCTACAGTACGAATAATAAACTATATTTATATAGTTATTTTTTGTGAGATAGAAAGATCATGATGGGAACAATTAAATTTAGAAAGAGTCGATTGTAGCATATAGGGCGTGGAGGAGCCTACAACGATTACGAGACATAAATTTCAGAGGCCAATAAAGCTTCAAAGGTCCGAAAAACGTCTTCCTCAAGAGTTACGAGAAATGTGCGGATTTCGACCAGCAAACCCCGGGCCGGTAACACCGAGTTCGCTGTTCAAGCGTCCTATCAGGAAATGTTTCACCTCTCTTGAATCACGCCGTATAGAAGGCAGTAAAAATTATTAATCCAAGTCCACGGCTTCCAATTTTTTAAACCGTTTTTCTTCAAAAGAATTTTCAAATGCTTGTGAGAAAAAAATATGTTATCATATACATATATGTATACATATATTTAGTATTATTGAAAGATTTTAAAATTTATCTGATGCAACTTAGAGAGAATAAAAATGTACATTATTTGGGTATAAGTAGTCACAAGACTATTTAGATGGAAACGAGTAGAGACCGCAAACGTCCATAGTAAATCCATTGTGCGAACGAATCGAGCCGCACAGCACCGTAATAGTTGCAAGGGTACACGAAAGTACAATAATGTACGTGTGTGTTACATTATGTACACTCGGAGGTTTGAAGCCCATTGGCTAAGCGGAGAACCGCAAATTCTGCAGGTAGCTCCTCTTAGAACACTTACGAATGCGCACTTTGTTGAAGGAGATAAAAGGGTTGAAAATAAAAGTATAGTCTATATAGAAAGCAGCCGCGAATTTATTCTGTTTGACGACTTTATACATACTACATACACATATGTATATGCGTATATAACTCCGCAAGAAGGACCTTTTTGAATCCACTTTCATTGTATATATTCGACATATAGATGCCTTGAAAATCTCATCCCGTTTAAGAGTGCCCTTTTAGTCTAATCCTTTTGTATTAATTAAAACTATATATACTTTATACGAATGTGAATAAGTTATAATTAAGTTCGAATTAGCGATTTCTACTAAAGCTTCTTGACTCGTTGATTTTTTTAAACATAATTTTTTGATTGTTTTGAATGAATACGAAAAAAAAGGAAAAAGTGGTAGTAAGAGAACAATTTCATTGCCCGGTTGACAATTCATTCCGTCTGTTTCGGAAGTCGATACTCTGTTTTGAAATGGAATCATCCTCGTCGTGTCCTTCGTTCGTGGAATTTATTTGATTTTTTTTCTCTCTTTCCTGCTCTGGGCATGACCCTGCTCGTACCTGTCAACACCTGGAGAAAAATTCAGGTTCTTTCTCTGGCGAACATCTCGATCTCGGCTTTCCTCTATCCTTTCTCGTAAATTTCTATCCAAAGTTGCGTGCATTTCTATATCCTGCCCGGAAGAAAGAAAAAAGTCTTATCGATACCGTATTCTCTGACGGCTGTCAAAATGAATACAGCAGCGCAGAGGGGAATAACTTGTTGGCGCGACATCGGTCCGGACACGTTGAAATGTTCGGTACACGCGCGTATACTGCTTTCTGCTTCCTTTCTTTGTATCTTTATTCACGACGATTTTTATTCTTATACCTACCAAAATATATATATATATGTATACTACGATTTATTCTTCTACGGAAATGACAGATGTTAATCTCCTCCATTTTTATTCCATTTCGTCCATTATTCGCAGCATTTCAAATCTCTTGTATCCTGACGCTGTCCGCATACGCGAATATCTTATATACACACACCCGCCAATGTACTCCCACTTTTTATTATTATTATTATTATTATCGAATTATAAAATTCTTGATTAATGATTGATGAAAATTGAATATTTTTGTTGTGCTGAGAGGCGAGTGATCTGAATAATTTTGTTAAAAATATTGAAAATAACGAGATACGCAGAGGATATGCATCAGCTGTCGTGAGTGAAATTTGAACTGTGTATATACACGCGCGTATAAAGTATAAAGGTAAAAGAGAGCTTGGGCTGCCTTCTAAACTTTCCCTTCGTCATCAGCCGGACAGCTGTCGTCGATACAAGTACGATGAGGAGATGAGAGGAGACAGCGGAGCGTGAATATTTTCTACCTCTCGGTAAAGCCGGATGAACCATGCAGAAGCTATCTTTTATTTGCGGCGTCAAGCCGGATGATGCTCATCGTTCAAATATATCCAGAACAACCAAATCAGCGACATATCGATCATTTTTCGAGACGTCATAATCGACATTCGCCAAAAAATACCCTTTAGCCCTCTTTTCTCTCTTCTCTTGCTTCCATATATAAAATTGTTGTTGCAAAGAAAAAAACGTTATCGCATCATTGATCTCTGTCACGATATATTTTTCCACAAAATTATTCACCCGGTATATAAATATTGACTTTTTTCAAAAAACTTTTTCATATCCATATATATCGTTACAAGAGAGAACTTTTGAAATATATACTATATTCTTTTTTAATAAAATAATTGAATTTTCATGTTCGTCTCCTATCTGCGTTGATTAAAAAACTTGTCGTTACGAGAATAAACATTGTCTGGTATTATTATTATTATCAGCACACCATCTCGTTGATCTGAATATTCTCATGAAAATTATATAACGATGGACGGTTTTCCATGGAAATTCCAGTATATAATATTGGAGAGAAACTCGTTAGAGTTTCATCAGTACAAACGTACGTGCTTACTCCTGTATACTCTATGGAATTATGCGAACATTTTAATAAAGTGTCACTCCGACTTTTAAAATGAAAGGAACATAAAATGGTCCTTAAAGTTGGTCAAGAATTGGAGCTTGTCATAGAAATTCGCTTATTTTCGTACACGAAGAATGTCTGCGAGTGGTCGAGTCCTTCGAGCATCATTCAGTCATATGTATATTTTGTCACATAGAATTTTTGAATCACGAAGGTAAAATATACGTACTTTGCTCTCAACAATTTCATTTGTATCGAATATTCAACTTTTGACATAATAAATGAATATTATTTTAAAAATAATTCACAAAAATAAATATGAATTTTAGATTTTATCCAGAATAAAAAATACTAAAAAAGCAATATATCCATGAAAGCACATATTGACAAAATAATAATGGTAATGGAATTTTATTCATTATTTTCATCCGATAAATATCAAACGCGGTTATAGTATCGGTTTATTGAATTTAAAAAAGTATTATAAATATGAAGTATATGAAAACGAAATCCAGGTTGACTACGGGAATGAAGGGACTTTTTCAGGATTTTATTGTCGCTCGATGTGTCGTATTTTGTTGCGAAAGGTTTAAGGTAGTTCTATAGGTGTACAGTCAAATCAAAAGTTTTTATTTCAATTTATCTCCATACCATGTGGTTGTAGAGCTTAAGTCAATTAAGTAAAGTTGTTGCAAATTGTTTCAAGAACAACATACTCAAAATTCAAGGTTATTCAGGGTGACTTGTACTTGCTACGTACGTATGAAAATTAAAAAAATCATAATCTTAGGATTTTTTTTTAACTTGAGGAAGCTTCTTTGAAATACAGTAAAGAGCTATGCTAATTTTTAAGAAGGTTCACCATCTAGGTTTCAAGATATTTAGGATTGAAAATCGCAATATTTAACACGCGCTCTTATGGGAGAGCGCTGAAAATTGGGATTTTTAACAATCAATATCTCAATTTCTACGTGGTGAAACCTCTTAAAACTTTTGGTACGCATATGCGTAACGTATCAAAGAATGGCTGTACCAATTTTCAAAAAATTTCTAAATAATCGATAAAACTACAGAACTACCTTAATATAGCAGAGGCTTATGCGGAATATAAGGCATTATACAGTTTAAATACTTTCATAGCTTGAGAGAAAGCGGCGCACTACAGTACAGCAGAGCACCATTATATAACTATATTTTTTATGAAAATTTCAGAAAAACTTTTCTAACAGTTATTGACATTTTAAAGAGAAAATGTATGTTGGTTTAAATGAAGATGATGAAGAATAAGAATAAGAATAAGAAGAAGAAGAAGAAGAAGTGAAAAATGAGGCAAGGAAAACTGCAAATTCAATCTATAATAGAGAATCTTGAATCTTCATATAATTAAAGAAGTTTCAAGAGTTTTTAATATCTTCTTTTTTCATATTTTGTACAATACTAGTGAAAAAAGGAGCTTGAATTTTAATCTTGATGACATTGTATCTCGAATACAGTCGCGGTGGAAACTAAATTTAATTAATGCCCGAAACACAAAGGTATGCGATATGAATATTATAGACCGAGGGAGGCTCGAAGGAATTCTCGGAGATCGCTATCTCATTACAGTTACAAGTTGCCAACGAAATTATCAGGATAATGGAATAGGAAGGTCGGCGCAGTGACGTTCTTCCTCCTGCGAATGAGCGAAATGTAAATTTGGATCTAATAATGAAGGAACGAAATGTTTATAGCTCTTTGCATTTGTTAACTTTTCCATGATTATTTTTTTTTACGGTATCTCGCTCTGGTAATATATGTATACTTTATTATAGTAGCAAGAAATACATGCGCATCGCTATATGCTTAGAAGGAAAGGTGAAAAAAATATAATAGAACGAATGTTCTATTATATGATTTGCGAATGTATAGTTGCTTGTTAACACGTACACAATATACATTTGTGAAGCAAAAGTGATAATTATAAGTTATAATTTATTATGAAGACTCGAAAATAAAACTTTTTTACCGGATGAAGAGGAGTATTGTAACTTGAGAGGAAACTGATTGCGATGAATTCCGCATATATGTATAATACATGGATATACAGACGAGGAGTGGATGGGCATCAAAGCTGGATCTGGGATAAAGGGAAATAATATATAGGAGAGCTGGTAAAACGCGGAGGAAGCGTCGAAGCGAGGAATATGGGCGCTGTCTGAGGCGCAAAGCGTCTGGAAGCGGCACCTGAACGGGACCGAAGGTAAAATATAGCCTAGGGTTAACGCCCCACCGCGCGCAGATCTCCCTTGTATTTCCGTGCGGCTTTTCGTTTGGGGGTGTTGCTCGTTAAATACCTAAACAGCTCCGGCTATTCTCGCCAAGATGAGATACAGGTCGAAAGCCGTCGCGCCTTTCGTTAGATTCTCTTCATCCCTATATATCTATATACGACGCATATATATTGTATGCGCGTATTCATCGCGTCGCTCGCCACACCGCGCTGATCCTTCAACCAGATCCCCCCATCCCCCCTCCTTTTTGTTATACACGCGATATATACACGTATATGTTTTTCACACACGGTGTATTACGCGATTAAGCTCGCTTATTCGATTTCAATTAATCTGCTAATGACACGAAAATAATAATGCACAGCCCCCCCAAGCTACATTTCAGATAAAACACATATTTTTCAAATATATTATTGCTTCGTCAGTTATTCGTTCATTTAAATATTATAAAAATATATAATCATTAGAAAAAAAATTTCATTTTCAATTACATTTATATCAACATAATGTCGCTTTTGCGTAATAATCTTTTGTTTTTCCAGTAAATAAATTCAGTATTTATTTGCACCATCATGCACCCTTCGATCGTTATTATAATACCCCGTCAAACTTTCTTTTCCGTGTCTCTTGCAGACTCTCTGCAGTTTCTGTATTACGAGAGATCGTTTGCAAAAGAAATTTGAGAGTTACGAAACAAGGCATCCTCCGCTCATGCGGAGCTGCCAGATCCATCAGGAGGGATGGATTTCGTCGAATATATAAGGGGCGTCCGCGCTCCCCGCGTACTACTACGACAGATATACATATAGCAAAGGAGCATTTGAACGTTCCTTTTATTATTCTTATTGTCGTTATCGGACCACTTATTTCCGTTGGATCATGTACAACGGGAATGAGACTATAGGTTTATCGTTCGCCATTATTTATAAATGTATATTGTATATATATGTTATTAACGGAAATACTGAGTAGGACCAGACTGGTCGCGCGAGGAGGGTGAATGAGATTTTATCCGTACGCGACGCGCCGACTTTTCTCTACGAGAATAATGGCTGTAATAAAAGTGCAAGAGCAAGCGAGCCAGAGGGATTCCCCTCGAGAAGTTTATCGTATATAGAGTATGTCACCACGCAGGATCAGGCCTTGATGATTTCGTTAATACTTGAGAGTAATCCCGTGACGACGCGATGAGATTATTGGGAAGGGATTCGCGAGGAGAGCCATGGATTTAAAAAATGAAGAATGGCCAGAAAATAGAGAACGAATTGCACGACGAAAATAATGTGCTAATCGTTATATACGTGGTATATTAGAAACAACGAAGAATATACGAAGAATATTTTCAAAGAGAAAAAATAAGGTTTCATTTTGAGTACAGTCATTATACACTAATAAAAGGTATCGATGATTTACACAGAAAACATATTTATGCTAAAGAATTTTCATCAAAGATTATCTAAAAATTGTAAATGCAAAAAATGTATAGAGCGAAAATAAATAATGAAAGAAGCAACGTGCGCACCGAGCTTATTAATTAAGTGTTCGTTTCTCGCTTATATCGCGGAGAGAATTTTATCAAGTCCACCGCGAGTTTCGTAATTTTATTGTTTATATTTTGTTAACTGTTTTTATTTAATGAAACGTCAATTTTTGTAGGTAGATTTAGTTTATTTTTCGTTGCATATTTAGTTGAATCCTCGAGAGCTTCTAATCCTCTCTCAAGTGCAAAGTGTGTAGTACGTCCTCGAATTAATTCACCTAACGGTTTTGAGATGAGTCTTTCGTTCCTTATCGCGTTCGGGGGCGCAAATTTTCAGGGTAAATATCCGGCGGGCGGGACGCGCGTATCCACGTTCGTATTCGATGTGCGTATGCATTACACACAGCCTAATACAAGTCGGCGGACGCTCATTCGCTATACGTTGAACCCCGAAAACGGTTCCTACCCTAATGGACATTGAATACATAAATGTTTCCACTCTTGGCGAGCCTTCGCTAAGCCGTGCTCAACTCGAGCACCAAATCGGGGTCGTGCGAGTTCGCGCTCTGCATATGTCACTCTTTCAACATAAGAAAAGTTTATTTATCAAATATAATATATTTAACGAAGAAATTAAATATTTTTGCTTTATTGCTCAAGAAAGGAGATGAGGTTTTCCAATTTTTGTTTACTATCGCCTCTTGAATTTATAAAAAATAAAGCCTAATTTATTCTTTTCCCTTGCCATTTTCCAAGGATTGTGGTAAAAATTACTTCTTGCTGGTGCTGAGTCGATCACCAATAAGGACGAATATACAAAACACATTTTCGCACAACGAATATACTCGAATCCGAAGAGTTTTTTCCTCCCTCGTGTTGCTTTTACTCTTTGTCCGATTTAGTAGGGTCTCTTTTTCCACTGATACACCTCGGGAATACTTTTTCGTACGAGTGTGTTTCGTCACTCAACATCCTAAACTCATCGAGACTCACAAGCATTCAAGTGTATCTATTTTTTTTCTCTTTTTTTTCGCTACGAGCTCTCGGCGCACTTCTCTTCCGTTCATTTCATCCCTTGAATTCGAAGGACTGCAAATATTCACTAGGAAGCGAGAAAATTGTCGGAACTTGTCACCAAATAGCAATTACCAGTCGTATACTTCAGAAAAAATCGAAGAATCGAAAAAGTGTGTGCGTCGAAGGGAGAGTAGTGAAAAGGCTAAAAATTTGCATTCAATTTATAACATGCTTACATATAATAGCTTTATTGTCCTATCCATGTACTTTGAGCAAGACAGACTCTAAAATTATATGCTATATAGTAAGAGTCAGGTGAACGTTTGAAACACAATTTCTTATTAAAAATTTACACAAATTTCCTTTAATGTCATGTTAAAACGTGTGTATACAATTTCATAAATCTCATTTCATAAACGATGAGATATATATTACTTATTAAAAAAACGGCCTTAAAAAATCAAAAGTTTTAAAATTAAAATAAAAATTGTATCTCAATTTATGCATGGCGAAGCCCCTCTTCATAAATTTTTCTTACGCATTTCAATATTTTGCTGACAAAGATCTTGTCTAAATTTTAATAACTTTCGCTATCTGAAAAAAATATCAAATAAAGATTTTTCATTTACTTCATTTTTCAATATGACTCTGTACGACTTTTACCTCTGCTTTACAGCTTGCAACTTGCAGGAATTCTTCGATAAATGTTGCTATCCAATTATATTAAAATATGTACACTTGGCATCGTATGCTATAAATTTTGAGTTCTTCAATTGCAATAAATTTTATAAATGATCCGATATATCGAACATAATCGTACAATTTTTCATGACGATTTTATGAATAGTCCTTACTCCACACGGTGTCAAAGTTAAAGATAAAAGTTATATATACGTGCATCGAGTACATGTATACATAGAGTGTTTCGAAACGCAAAAAGCAGGTTCGGTGGACAGCGGAAAAATTATGAAAAATTGCATATCCGCGGGGCAACTTTTACCAACGCGAGACGAGCCAGTGAAAGAGATGCGAAGGGGTTCTAAGGGGAAGAGATACACCCCAGTGTTGACTTTCCTTGATTCTCTCCTTGCTGTGTGTGTATGTAGACGGCTGCATCTCAAATATTAAATATTTCCGTGAGAGAGGCCTCGAGGCACGAGGTCAACTGTGTACACACACGCACGAGCATGTTCAACCGAAATTCTTTCATCGAGTGAAAAAAAGAAAATTCTTCCGTGTACAACCTACATCTCTCGTACTCCTCCATTCCCTCTTTTGAATATAACATTTTTCATTAAGAATTTTTGGATTGAAGAGACGTGAGCAGGCAGAGATGGAAGGACTTTCATTTAAAAAAAACGTATTTTCAAAAAAATAATTTCATCATATAGATAAATATGTGAAAAACCTTGAAAACTTATTTCTTCACGATCTCTGATGTTAATTCATAAATAATTACACTCATTCTTGTATAAAGTGCGAAAGTCGCATGGTTTTTCACATGAATTTATTTCAGTTTAAATATAGCTCGGCAATTAAAAGATTGGATGAAAACAAAGGAAAATGCAAGAGTGTTTGTGCAGGTGGAATAATTTTGAATTACCTACTCTCATTATAACGTATAGGGACATACACACAAGTGGTTTGCTCTCGTTACAACGACCGGCCTACTTTATTACTACAATTAATTAACCTCTGCATGAAAATAAAATGCGAGAGCTCTTCGTTGCAACAAAGCTCGGTAATTCATCGTAACTGATGGGGATTTTTGATGAATTTTCATAGAATAGTCGACCGAAGGGAAAAAAATAGATAAATAAAAGAAATATTAAAAAATGTGCATTACTTTTTTGTGTTCAATCTGTCTATACGTCAGTTAAGTCGGCATATTACTTTTTTCCTTAAAATGATACATGACATTTTGGATTTTTTTTTCTGACGCTGGAAAACTTATGATGTGTATAGAATATATGTATGTGACGACTTTTTCGGAAATAACCATGAGAAATCCTGCGACCGACATGAATGACTCGGAAGCTCAAGAGTCCCGACACGGAGATCTCCCCCGCATGTACGACCCTTAAAACTTTCGTTTCGAGAATTCTTGACTCGTATATATATGTGCTAAAAAGTGCACATTTCTCGAAGTCTCTTTTTCTCGCTCTCTCCCCTTCATGTTCTTGATGGCTATGTTTCACGTTTTTTCTACGTACGTTGTCATCCCGGCTGTTGCTAGCTCCTCCCCTTTCCTCCGTTTTTTTCAATTCTCCGGAGTACACTGCCGTCACATCCTCTTTGTCTTTAACACCATTGGCAAAACGTTCTCTCCTCATCCTTCCCTGCTTCACTTCCCGGCGCCACTTTTTCAATCCCATTATTGCCAAGATCTTTCCAGATCAAAATCGCGGTACGCTGCGCACGTTCAACCGATTTCAACACTGTTTTTCATCTCTTTTTTTATGTCATCGAGTAATGCTCTATATCGCATTATTACTATATAGTGATGCGACACTTATTGTACAGCTTGAGAAATAAGTTTTAGATCGTTTTTGAAAATCGTGTGCGAATAATTTCATCATCCGAACGGTGTGTGTTTTAACATTTATTATCTCGCGCACGGAATAAATTTCTGTTTTATATACGCGCATATATGTTTTTATTAATACCGCAGATGAAGGATGTCATGTAGCAATTAGAAATTGCTAACGATGTACTTTGGAAAATGGTGATTTTGAAACGGAGACAGGCGGTGGATTCTGGCGACTTTAGCAGAGAGCAGGCTAAACGTCAGGCAATATCTTGACAAACGACTTGACGCTCTCATTTCCTCGTTTTCACGTCGCGCCACCCCAACATCATACCTCGGCGGTGACGTGAGCTCAACGTGTGTCTCACGATACAGACCTGGGGGAATTTTCCGTCGGTTATTATCGCGTACTGCGAGAAGCCATCGTGAAACGAAGAGAGACACAAAAACGGCATGTCTTTCTCACTTTCGAGACAGCGCAGACGTTATGTGATTGAGGATAATAAGTTCAGACGTTACGAAAAAACTCCTAAATGAAATTAACGCTATAAATTAAATAATCTTTTTGGTTTTACTCATCACATTGATTTTTTGATGCTCCTCGTGTTGGAGATTATTCATTACTACGCGGTCAAATTTTTTTTTGAAATAACAGTAGGATTGGAAACCTTGAATAGCAAAACCGATAGAGAGAGCTTGATAGGATGGGCTTATTGTATGTTATTACGATTGCATCATTGGTGCGCCGCACGCTTGCACGTTGGATCGCGGTGCTTTCACGTAATGCGATATTCACGTGATTCTCATGGTGCGGCTTCAAGAGTTTTAGGTTCGATCAGGAGGGCCTCCATTGCTTCTCGATAAGGCTTAGGAATTTGGAATTGAGGCTGCTAAGTGGAGATTATTATTCAGGACGAATCAATGGGATTCTCCACAAACTTTTTACTCGTTTAAATACTCGTCTCCTCTCTCTCTCTCTCTCTCTCTCTCTCTGCCTCTTTATCTCATCTCCATTACGTTATTGTGTAAATGCTTATTGAGCATTGAACGCGGCTTTATAAATGCATCTATATATGCATTCAGATATCGACAGAACGAAACTAACCGGTAGACTGAGATTACTTGGGCTTATATCACTCGAGTATTGGCCCTGCTTTCAAAGCGAGGTTTCCACATTCCGCATTACGCGTTAATGATGTTATATGTGATTCATTGATGAATCATTATGCGGACTCCCGTGAATAATAAGTACAGAACGAGAATGGGATTAAAAAATAATAAATAATAAACTAACAATATTAATTATAATTTTTTCCACTATATTAATTATATTTTTCCTCCCGCTTAAATTTAATTTCTTCAAAAATTTGTTTTCCCCCAAATTTTATTTTACTGATAATGAATAAAATTATAGAGAAAAATAAAGTAATAAAAACATAATCCACTTGTCTCTTTAAAATTGTATGATGAGCACATAAATAAAGTGATTATATATAATACATAATTATGGATAATGCATAACTATTCATTTATACAGTGATTGTATGTTCGTAATACAGTGTAATGGAATTTCATACTGCAATTCGTATTGCAGTACGATTTTATAAAAAAATAATAATTTTAATATATCATTTATTAAAAAGTAAATATCAAAAAGATTTTTATTCAATATATGCAAATAATAATTCGCCAATAATTCTGATACATAATAATAAAGCAATTGGTTGCATTTGAATAAAAAGATATATATATAGTTATAGATACAATGGTATTGTCAGAAATTTGATCCGATAAGAATATTGAAGGGGGTTGGGGGGGGGGTCCTCCTCTTTCGTTGCTGATGGCAACAGATCGTTAGAGCCGTTGCATGATAGAGAGGAGCAATGGGAACAACTGCGCGTTTTACGTTATCCCGTTTGCCTGTTCTCGGCTGTCGGTGTGACGTTCTACCCCTCGAACGCCGGGATTTGACATGAAGCAGCAGGGAGCTCAGCAGAGAGAAAAAGAACGAGGAAAGAATACACGTCAAGATTGTCCCAAGGTGTCGTCTACATTCCGTCTCCGTTCTCCCCATCTCTGGCGCACACAAGAGCGGTTTATTCCCTCGAGTTTTCTTCACTATTATCTCAACTTTTGTTCTCTCGTTGTTTTTTTCTGCTTTATATACTATACATATATGTCTCTATGTATATTCTTCTTTTTCTTCATCTCGTAGATGCCAGCGCCAAAAAAGTGAGGAAAACGAAAAGTTTTAATGACGTGTCGTCCCTTCAATTTTTGTTCTCCTGCATTTTGTTTAGATAATTTTTATTCAAATAAATATATTTAATAGTTAAACAGTTATTTCTATTATTTCTTTATAATACGCATCGTGCATTGTAAATTAAATTAAAAAAAAAGTTAATACCTAGATATGCAGTTTAAAAATGCGTATTTGAGCGAAACGTGAGGATGCATATCAGCAGCTGGCAGTAGATGTATTACTATATATGTAGCTGGAATTAACCGAGGCGATAATTTTTCATCGCTGCGCTTAACTTCTCATTTAATCTCGGCTTATTCGGCCGATGGTGCGCGACCCTTTCGTGACTTTCTTATTAGTCTTCAGCGCATTCGAAGTCTGTTTGACGAAGATTCTGCCGAGCGCTCGGAAAATCTGGAGGATGAACAAAATGGAACTGCTTTGATAAACGGGAAACATCAGAAATTTCAGTGGTCTCGAAAGATAGTCCGCTCAGCTTCGAGTAAATATTCATCATTTCGGCTTTTTCACTACTACTCATACAATTTCCTCTCCATTAATGAGTATACGCGGAAATTTGTTATATACCCTTTATTGTGTATATATATATTTAAATTATATACAATTCAACTCGATATATATTTATGTTTTTACTTCTTTTCAGAAGTATATAATATTATATAAATTCTATAACAATGTAATACTTATTTCAAGTATATAGTATTCATATATATAATATACCGTTTCCCTTAACCTGTTTTTAGTTTTTAATTATTTTTTGTACATTATTCCCGCGTTTGTAAACTTTTTGGCAATATCGTACGTTTAATTTAATTCCAGCGACCACAAGCTTTTAATCCCGCAAAGCTTAAGCTTTCCCATTACTGAGGCCGTATTTAGCGGATCATCAATATTCGTTTCCGCTAATTCATTGATTACATCCCCTGTTCGTTATATTTAATTTCGTCTACGTTTTCTCTTATAAGGGGAAAAGTTCTCATTAAAAATTTTTTTTCTCTCCCCCTTTTTTTCGTCTCTATAACTTTTATTTTATGCTCATTGCACAGTTTATAGTGTTTTATTTTGGTTGTTAGACTCTTAGGTTGGAAAACAATATTAATCAACCAGACATTTTTGCCATTGGTCTCTGTCTGCTTTATTTTTATACACGAGTCTTTATATTTTCGACTTTATTTCATGTGAATGATAAGTGCACTATTGTGGCCAAAATGGAAAAAGTAATGAGAAGTATAGAGCGAGGCCAGACATCCGAACGAATCGTGTCTTCTTCAAAGAGCTGGCTTTGAAATATTTTTAATATCGTATGCAATAAGTTTTTTACGTACGTCGTTCGAACGAAAACGAGAAGAGCAGAGAGAATTTAAGGAGAATGTTGGATCGAATAAAGGCCGATGTCCATCGTCCATATAGTCTTGTTTTTTTTTATTCTCTTATTCAATTGCACACGATTCGAGCTTTCTCTCGCGTTCTTTTATTCTGCATACCATCACGGCGCAGAGCCTGGAGTTCGTTCTTAAAGATTCCTTCCCGCGGGAGCGGCGAGACTTCCAATCGTGCGAAGGGTTGCTTTATTGCATGCCTCTACAACACAGTTATTGACTATATATACGCGGGTATGTATTCAGGATATACATATATGCATATATAGTAGAAGCAGCAGAAAGAGAGATAGAGGACGCGAGTCTTCGCGCGATGAGAGACGATTTTTTATTCTTCGTGCAGCCCCCGATTTCTGTGGGCCCGCCGAGATTTCGAATAATAGCAGCAATAATAAGTTGTTCAAATGTCAAATGAAAGGAAGAATCGAAATGATTATAACGGGGCGAGAACGCAGCCGGATGAGATAGATTTTCCGATGGAAGCATCGGGGAGCGGCGCAGTGGAATAAGCCAATGGTGCACTGCCAAGATACGTACGCTTCTGGCTTCGTGTGTTCTCATCGAGTGCGCCGCACTTTCCGTGCAAACTCCTTCGCCCCTCGCCCCTTCCCCATTGTTTCCCGCTGTTGTTACTCAACCGGGCGTTATTTATCGAACGAGGGAACTGCTCTCGGGATAAAGACATCAGAAAAAAAAGTGAAAAAAATAGAGAGAGAGTAGATGAGACAGAGGGCGATGAGAATATAGAATCCCCGGCGTTGCATCGCCTCCGCTCTCATCTACTCCACTTTGTCAATGAGAAGCAAAGACGCTTTGTACATTACCAAGTATCGGGAGACCGATTAAACCCTCGTGCATGCGGGACAACTTTCGTATTTATAAGTCTCAGGGCTCTCGAATTTTTTTCCCCAAGCTTCTGACGCGCGCACTCTCACTTTTCTCACTACCTCTCTTTTCTCTTTATACACTCAACTCTCTTGCTCTTTTTCTCCTTTGTGCATTTTTATAAAAGAACTCTCACATAACATTTTATTTTTTTCTTTCTCACGCGTTTTTACATTCACCGTGCATTATTTTTACTCGCTGTATGTATCTATATACTACAGATTTATATTATATACATCCAAAACTTATTCTTTACCGCGTTTATAAAATAGCGTATATTGCATATTTTTGTTCCCTTGTGCATTTTTCATAGTGACATACGCGAAGCTTTTTCAACTGTCGTAACAATAAAATGACGAAGGCTGGGCGTGCACGAGGTTGGACTCTGTTGGTGAATGTCGCATCGGTGCGGTGCCCCCCCCCTCTCGAAAGACACTTGATTCGGATAATCTGAAACCTGTTCGGGAAGGGGCCAAGCATATCACATCAGGGACCTGTGCAATAAAAAACAAGCGGAGCACTTGCGTCTGTAAAATATCGGCAAGGGAGAGACGCGGCAATGAAAAAAATAGAGAGCGTGGAACGACGACCGGAGCGTATAAGCAGAGCGAACATATAAGCATAGGGAGGCAGAGGAGAAAAAAAACAGGCTCGACCGCGAGGAACAATGAATTCCGATTAGGGCCTGAGTTCGCTTCTGTAACTATTCCTCTCGCAATTCCGCTCCCTTCGACCGGAATTAATGCACGAATACGCGCACGAGCGTTTTGGACTCATCTTTCATCTCGACGTGGCACGCGCCGCATCTGGCGACCCAATGGGGGGTCGATTGAAACTCCGAGGGCTTCCCACTCTTATTCCCTCTCTCTCTCTACCATCGAGCGAATGAAGCTCTTGAACCGTGACTTCCGGACCAACGATACGCCATTCCCAACCCCTTTTTTCCGAATCTATATACGCAGTCGAACCATCAACAGACGAAGAAATAGAACCTCCGCATGCAAATGTGTTTTTTGAACAGCTGAACAAGTGCGGAAAACATACATAGACTTTGTCAATTTTTATTGATGATTTTGTCTTTTTTTTCATTAGGTTACCCTTCTAGATATTATGTCCGTTATGATGAAAATATTCAGGGGTTGAAAATTAAATCTATGAACCACGAAATTTTTTTCCAAATAATACGAAAATGAATACACAATAATGTCAAAATTTGTTCATGAAAGTAAAGTGTAAAGAAGTTTCTAGAAAAAAAAACTGAATAATCCATCCATTTTTATCATAAAAGATAAAAAATTCAAAATTGGATTTATTAATCTCAAGAGATATATATGTACAATTATATCTCTGTTCATTTTTAGTTCGTTCAATGTGCATCGACATAATATAGTTTTCATGTGAAGAGTCATAGTTCGCTTGGGTTGCTTTACAGTTGGAATAAAATTGGAGTACATTAGAGACTGGCGGACTTTTCTGGTGAACGAATAAATTGTAGAACGAGCCGCGCCAAGAACTAATGGATTGGACGTGCTTTGAGGTCAGTAAAATAAGTGAGATAAAGGAAAAATGAAGTATATAAATATAATATGGTCACAAGCGTCTGTGGTTCACAAAAATGAAGATAGTTCGAGAATAATTGACCAAAAATATTGAAATATCCTCTGCATTATTATTTATCGCCACAACAGTATGCTTTGCAGTATAATTTTTAAATGAGGAAAAAAAAAATTTTTAAGAAAATGTTGTATATAAGAATGCTCAATTATCTCATATATATAACTTTAAATTCCGGGAGATCAATAAAAACATTAAATATTAAATGTCTACGACAAAAGTAAAAAAAATGAATAACGAAATAAAAATGAGAAAAGTTAAAAAAAAAGAACTTTTCACCATGTACGCGGAAAAGCAGGGAATTAGGAATAGGTATGAGGCATGAAAAGAACGAGCGGAGGTCGAGAGAAGCCTTCAAAATTTCTTTATTGTTGCTCTGGAGCATTATAGCTTTGGTGTAGCTGGTTATACGTGACCTGGGTGTACTCGTAACCACTTTGGTTTGTCCCTCTATTCTCCTGCCGACTAGAATCTTTTCCCGGGGCGTTTTATTCTTCGTCTTGGTCGCTTCTTTCTCTTTTTCATACGGCCCCTTTCTTTCATTCGTCGCAGCTTCATCTTTAGCTCATTCGCCTTCCTACTCTCATCCAGCCTCTCCTCACGCGCGTTCTTTGTGTATCCCCCATCATGGCGTTTCTCTCATTTGCCCCGTGTTCTCAACCTTTCATTCTCTTACGCTGTGTCTCTCAGAATCTCGTTTTACTCTCGCATTCCCTGCTTCTTTCATCTCTCTCTCTCTCTCTCTCTCTCTCTCTCTTACACACACTCTTTCGCTTTTTCGTCTTTGCTTTTCATCGTTTTGCCACGGTAAAAGCCTGCTTCCCCATTCTTTTTCTCCCTCGCTTTTATTACTCTCCGTCAACTGAAGCTCAGGACGTCTGGCACTGGCGGTCGCTGATTAACTTGTATTACGTCTCAGTGGAAAATATCTTCGGTTCTTTTTTTCGTTCGCGTCACACGCTCTTTCATCTTTCTTACTCATTCTACTTACATATTTCTAAGCATATAGTCAATACTATATCTGCTTATATTTATAGTGTATACATATAGACGTATAATATAGTATTTGGCATTTTGGCCTCTCCATTCATCCGTTTGCACATTCAGATCTATATTTTAATGCAACAACTCTTCTATAGTATAGACTATACACACGCTGGTATATATTTTCTAGAGACAATGCTAAAAGAACGATGCAGAGGGAATGTCAAATACAAATAAGCATATAGAGACGAGAACGTAAATACGCTGCTTTTTCAATAATAAAACAATAAGTTGTATACTATATACGCAATAAATATTTTGGAATCGCGTAATATAGATGAAAAATTCAATTTGGCATCGGGACGGTTCCAAAAGTTTCATGACTTTTGGCAAAATGGAATAAATGATGAGTGTAGGATTAATGTCATCCATATTGATTGGCACAGTGGTGTAGGCCACCAGTCAGCAGTGTGCGGACGGGAGTACGCGACTGAGGGAAAAAAGAAAATCCTCGATCGCAGCACGAACAGAAACGAAACGGTCAGATGGTTAGCGAGGAAAAAGGGAAAAAATAACCGAATGAGCCGAGTTTACCGACGGGTTACGGGATTGGTACGGCTAAATTGGTACTTGTAAATTAATACGATAGATCGATATCGTCAATGCGAGTGCACACACGGACATGTGTTACGAACACGTTCACGCGTTAATCACATTGCGTATATTTTGCTGATGTTGCCTGATGGAATAATGGACAGGCAAAACACGAAAAAGCCATTAAAAAAGTCATATGTACATTCACGAATTCGGAAAAAAAATCCGGAATGGCAAAAAATCGAATGAGGTTGCCTATTATCCAAGCTTGTATATAGTGCATACGTACGCGTATACACTTCCATTTTCGAAATTTATAATTGTTCCAGTGATTTTTTTAGCTTTCAATAAGGGAATTCTTCAGCGTTCTCATCTGGCTCTTCGATCGCTTTTTTTTCGGTTGCGTTTCGCTGATTAAAAAAATGTGTTGCCAGTCCTGCGGGAGTCTCGTACAGAACCAGTGATGCATGAACAAAAATTGAACCATATGTATTCGTGTTCGACCAGGTGTATATATCGCTCGGGAGGAAAACGAAAAAGTTGAAAAAAACCAACCAGGCTTTCTACTATTTTTTCACTCTATTTTGGATCGACAATTCGTTCGTTATGTACATAATCATGAACACGCTGCCTAAAAACATTTTATTTCATTTTCACAAGTGAAACTAACATTTTTATTATTATAGTATACATACATTTATAATAAAGATATATTTATTTTATTACATAGTTTTTATATAAGTCGTTTTGATTTTTTTCTTCGATTTTTATTCAAAGTGTTACATATACAAATAACGCATCATATATTCTCGCGATTCCTGATTACCCCTCATATAATTAAATTCGTGCGATAATTAAATTAGAGTTGGTAATACAATAATGGGGAAAATAATGTGGTTCCAAAATGTTCTCGAATAGTGCGTGCGCACGGACAATTTCATTTCTTGGCTGCTCTGGGTGATTGGATAATGCGTGTGTCATGTATTTCACTTCTCCTACTCTCCGATTCTATAATATAATGGACTTTGTAATAAATTCATTTTATCGCATACGCGCGGTATAACATTGTCATTGTTGGGGCAATCCAATTAATATACATTATACACCCATACGCGCGCACACACACACACTTGAGCATGTATGTGAGCACTGTTAATAATGATCATTCTAGTTTCAATGCGTATAGTGTATTGTGCGTTTATATATTTTTTGCAATGAATGAAAATAAAAAATATAGTTTTTTCGTTTTTAATATAGATATTCGAAAGTACAGAGACAATATCGAGTTATCGTCATTTTTTAAAATAATATATATACTACATAGCTTATTTATTTTCTAATAAAATAGTACAATTGGAAATGCACGAATGAAATTGAGAGCAATTTTTTTTTCCCTGTACTATACATACATATATGGCCTCTCGTCTTGTTCTCTTTCTAATTTCGTTCGTGGGATTTGGAGCACATTGTGAAAAGTGTACCTCGCGAATTCTCACGAAGCCCTCGTAACCTGCTGCCTCTGATATTGTGTGAGGGTGAGACGCGCCCCTCTGTGTTTGTCTATTTTCGAATGGGATAGAATTCCGCTCCGTTCCCGAGGGATATAGGAACACAAGAGGGAGAGAGAGAGAGCCCAGATGTTTGCCAAAAGCCCGTTTCTTGGCCACAGCGCAGTATACTTTCGTTTCTATGGAGTTAAATACGAGAGAGAAAAAAAGCAGGGGAAAGGCTTTCGATCGTTTCTGCCAACGCCATTTTCAAACACTCACGCCTAACAGTTATTTCATTGAAATTTAATTCAATATTTTTTAAATAGCACTCCCACCCTTACTGCTCCTAATTTCTCTCTTTCTCTGCACGGTATAACACTTATATGTATGCACATGACTTTTACATGACTTGCACATGATGGTGCATATTTTTTCAAACAAAATTTCATCATTGGTCATATAAATTTGCGATGCAAAAGACGCATGACGAAAAAAAAAATTAAGAAAAGAGCGAACAAGGACAAATTGAAAGCATGTAAAAAATGTACATGAGGAACGCGTTGAATTGAGTAGTGCAGCAAAGTAGGGTGTAGAATAGAGCCATACGCGCAGATATTTGAACGAGGTTGAAATCGCGACGCGTATACGTACGTACGTCGTTAAAAGCAAAAGAATGAATATGAGTGTATGCGAAGATGGAGCAAAAAGAAGCAGGCGTGGCGGGGGGATGAAAAATAAAACACACAGCACGGTGGGGTCTCGCAAGCAGTACTTTTGGCGCTTTTGTTGATCTATATATACGCATATAGTATAGTATACGCGCCGGGTACGAATGTTTGCGGGGATACGAAGCCTGCTGGCTCATATTACGACGTGATACATGCGCGCGAGAGGGCGATATATATTTGCCGAAAGAGAAGAGAGAGGACGGGGGAAGAGGCGGGAGTAGAATAAGGTATACGCGATCCTCGTCGAGGCTGCTGGAGCGGCGCGCGAGAAGAGAGAATGCACCACCGCGGGGACGCGGGATTTACTTAACGGGCGAGTGTTAAGCTGTCAGAATAATCCACGGACGAGAGTAATAATGGACTCAAGTGCAAATGCGTCTCACAGGGCTTGCTCCTTTTCCTTTTCACATCCCCCCCCCCCCACAGTCTCCGCATGCGTCTCCATATGTATTATACACGTATATCCCCTGCTCACTCACTCTCTCTCTCTCTCTCTCTCTCTGTAATTTATAATTTATAAGTTATATTTTATAATATACTATATATTTAGTTATATTTATCTTACAATTAGTCTGAGCTTGAGCCTTTCGTTTCGTTTCGTTATATCTCATTATATCTTATCTTGTATCATATTGTTTGTATTCGCTCGAACTACTATTATTGCTATTTATATTACTCTTTTATTATACTATTACTTTTTATTATCTATAATTTACAATTTATAATTTTAATAATTTCTGATGTATACTTACTCTACTGTGTTCTCTCGGGACATTCTCCTTGGGACAAATAAAACGCGTATATTTATCTATCTATCTCTCTCTATGTATATTTGGGTGGGTATGTATATATAATAGACATATATAATAATTAGATATGCGTATACTGTCAACGATAGGTATTTCGGTAAAGATTGTATATTAGCTATACGGAAAAAATATATTATATTTCATGTGATTTATTGTAAAAGCGATCGCTTGGATATACATATTTTTATTCTCAACATTTGTGTTGATTGGATGAAAAAAAGAAAAATTTTAGAATAAATATAGTTGTATATATGTATATCGTCGGGACAGGGAATATGGTTTACGGGTTTCGCGAGAATTTCTCGCGAGCAATGTAAATAATAGAGGCGGTAGTGGCAAGCAAGCGGCGTCCTATGACCTCTTAATCTCACTTCGTCTCTCGGCGTAGGTCTCCCTGCTCTTTTGGCAAGCCCGGAGTGCTGAAAAGCAGAACGCGTGCACACGCAAATACCAGCGGCGGCAAACCCGGGACATTATCCTTAACAAGCAAGATATACGGTTTGCATACATAATGCCCATTGTATGAGAGGAAAGAACCTCATCCGCGTAAAAAATCCATGCCGACACGAAATTTTAAATTTTATACCCCTGACCCACGACCGCACACGTTTCTCCACAGGCGCATGCGTTTCGTGCGTTCTTCAAATATTCTCACATTTTATCCACAGAGCGAGTCCCATGCAATTCACTTCTCCTTTAATTATTTCGACAGCTATTTCTCTCTACCACTTAACGCGCTCTCTTCTCAAATACTAAACGCATTATTTCCTTTATTTTTATGCATTCTATTTTTTATTTCGTTAAAAAATATGGTTGATTGCGAATTATATAATGGAGCATTAAAAAAAAGTACGGCGCTCGCTGTAATCCGTGGATCTGGATTGGAGAGCAGTAGACATGAGGCGCGTTGGACGCGTTGTCACTCCGGGAATAAACTTCAAAGTTTGGCTGGAGTGGTAGTACACGTGGTTGATGAGCGAAATAGAGCGCTTGTCGCGTATCGCGGTTCATCATGCAGCACAGAGAGCCACGGAGAATAATGAGAAACGCATGGACAAAATACAAGCGCTTGTACAAAGGATTATTCAGCGTAATGTTTAGTATACAGGTGCGCAACCTTTATTGTCATATATATATATATATATATATATATATATATATATATATATATATATATATATATATATATGCGAGTTGGTGTTGAAAACAAATTGACCGTATGTCGGCCGAAAGACGTAATTGTAAAAAAAATAGTTTATATTAGTATTATTGAAAAAAAAATTAAAAAATAAATAAAAGTTGGAATTTGTATACATTGAACGAGATCTTATAATAGAGAGGTTTATTATTCTCAGGAATTCCGGATACGGAAAGTCGGTCACGGAGCATTGCTCTGTATATTATTCCTCTTATTCTTCCGAAGGTTAATTGCCTATTTGCAGGCATCATTGCTGATGGTGTGGTGCATCCTGCGAGAGTTTATTTGCCAATGGCAGTAAGCGGAATCAGCTATTTCTCTGCAGGTGAGTGATTGCACAATAAAAGAATGGCGGAGAAAAGAATCCGGGAGATAAAGAAGGGAAAAAAATGTCAGAACTCCTAGTGAACTTCCTTGAGAATTTTGGCTTTATCCAAGAAATTCTCAGCGTGCCAAAAGCGATTGGAGCAGACGTTGAATCTATGGCACGGGATCCACGTCATTGCAGATGCGGAATACCCAATATTGCTCAAATGTATCTGAAAGTGCTTTTGGGCAAGTCTAGACGGCATAAGTCCATGATCTATACATTTCTTTTTATTCTTCGCATCATACCGCATTTACTTATCTATTGTAAAATGTATGTTCCCTAAGTATCCACGTGCCCATCTCTGATGCGTTTTTTACATATATATTCATTGAGAAAAATTTTTGTGAAATTTTGTTGATTCAACAAGATTTTGGTTGAATAAAAAAAATATATATATTTTTTAAAATCTATATACGCGAGTATATAAAGTAATAAAAAAAATGAAGAAATAATGCACGCATTCCGATGCTTTTCGGAAATAGTTTTTATTAATTCACTTGTGCAAATTGATCACTCATCAGTATAATGAAACTGTGTATACATATAGTATATATGGCTCATTTTTCTACACTTAAAAAGCAGAAAGAGCATCAGAGAAGAGCAGAATGAGTGGATGCGCGCGAGAGCTGGTGAGCGAGAGGGTCTAGAGAGCGCATCAGGGTTAGAGAAAATTCGAAGGGATGTGTATATAGATTAGAGGCGATGGGTGAAACGAGGGAAGGATCATTGCAGAGAAAAGAGTATCGAGAGCGAGGGCAGTACCGATATTACCGTGTACGAATCCTTGGCAGCCTCCATTTCGTGAAATTGCATCGAAATCGCGTTCGACGAAACCCCGAGATGCGATAGTTTCAGTTGTAATTTTTTTTCCTTTTTTTTCGTACTTTATACTTTTTCGTTAGACACGGGGTCCGGCGAGTTCGGAAAACACTTTCGTTGAGATAGAAGAGGGTAAAAAAGGTTGAGCTCATGCGAGGAAGCGAGTGAAACTGCACTTGCCGGCCCTATCTCTCGCTTGTCCCGTATCCACCAAGATGTGTACATCGCGCTCTGAGGATAAGAGTCGAATGGCACACGGCAAGACAAAAAACGATGATACGAAAATGGAGAAACAATGGAGAAGCGGCGGATGCCGACTCTTACAACTATAGTCGAATCGATCGCTCGCTCTCTCTCTCTCTTTACCTTTTATTTTTCCTATCGAAATAAACCGGTAAGAATCTTCCGGAATTGAGCGGTGAGGTGCCGCAACAACTACATACGGAGAAAAAGAGAGATAGACGCGGTACATGTTAAGCGTGTTGACGAATTTTTACGTTCCATTGAGTTTTATTCCGGCACAGTTTTTCCTTTATATATAGAGAGATTAATACACCTTTTTCTTTCTTCAATTTCAAGATTATAGCTTCAATATCATTCTTGTTTTTCAAATAAAGAATCAAGATCATACATTTTTAATGTAAACATTACATCATTTAGGTTATTGTAACTTTTTAATAATATTTTCAATATTTTCTGTTAATTATATGCATATATGACCATCAGAGGTATAACAATATATTTTATCTGAAACATAAATTGAGGCACGGAATAAAAAATTTATTTATCAAGTTGGATGAAGTCGGATGCAAGATTTAGGATACCATGTTTGTATGTATGTTTATTGCGGAGCGAGTGTATGTATACACACACAAACAAAGAGTGAATTCGTTTTTCCTTCGCCCCTTCCTCGAGCAGCATACATTCTCTCCTCGCGGGGGTTGCAATCATATTTTATCCTCTTCGGAGTACGTAAGTGGCAAACTTCCGGGTAATAGAGAGTGTATTCCCTGAATCCACCCGCCCGTTCGCGAGTAGAATCGAATTGTCTATAAATCCATCGGGCTATAACGTGCCCGAGCGGCAGTCCGGATGGTAAGATGATTCGTGCGAGATCGTCGCGTACTTGAGGGAATATGCGAAATAAAAGTTTCGTCTATATACCATCTTCAAGATTAATGCCGATATTCGCCGACGATAATAAGTGTCACAACAAAAACTTTAATATATTATTTTTCAAACTTATGCGCTAATAAAAAATTTAGCGAAACACTATATTATATACTTGTAGATATATTATTAATGAAATCATATTTATTGATAGATAAATAATGAATAAGCGATCGTTATTTATTTAGTTATTATGATTATATAATAAGTATAAAAGTGAATAAGATACACAATATAATGATCGATATATGTGTGTTATATGTGTGGTTATATATAGATGAGGAAAAATAAGTAGGGTCGATTGGGCGTGAGGAGACTCGTGGATCGAAAGCAGGTGAGGCATATTCAAGGTATGCGCGTCTGCGAAAGTAGCAGCTCGCTTGTGCGCCTCTCTTCCTCTGCCACTTGGTAATTTTCTACCGTTTTGTTCGAAAGTGTGCAAGCCAGCACGTGGTATCGAGGAAGTGAACCGAATGAAAAATGACCGAAGCCGCCGGTATCCCCCTAAGAGAGAGAAAAATAAAAGAAATGAGAGCTGCGCATAGAGGAAAAAAACAAAAGAAAAAAGAAGATAACGGCGAGAGTAAAATAAAAGAATCGTGTTTTCTTATCTTCCGGCTGGTAGTTTGCAGTGGAAGCTCTTACGCGCGTCCTCCCGGGTATAAGATCGCCACTTTTCCATAGCGGACATACTTGCAATCATCGCCCTTATTCTTCTTGCCTCGCCTGCTTTCGCTCGCGCGGATACGATATTCGATCCTCCCTGCTCGCTCCCCCCGACGTGCGCCATTTTCTCTCCTTTTTTCCGTCTCTATACTCTCGAAATTTCTTCCGCAATTCCTATATAAGGTATGCGCGGAAACGCGCGCAATATTTTCGAATTTTTTCTGCTCTCCCATCGAGAAATAAAACATTTATATTTTTGTCTGACAAATATATTGATAAAATTGAATTCTCTGTTAAAAAATGCAAAAATTATGTTCAAATAAATGAAAGAAAATTCACAAAGTGTCTGTCAGTTATATTGCGTCTTATTTTATACAATTCGCATGTTTTTGAATAAAATGCGCGTCAATAACTTATTGTGTACAGAATGAGATGGAGTGGGAAATTGCGTATATGCGATCGAGAAATCTCGTCGCGAATTGGCTGGATCACCGAGAGAAACGACTACCAAAAAGCCCAAGATGAGAGGACGAGATAGGCTGCGAACGGGAGAATAATGCAAATTATCTATAGGAGCGCGCGTCAACCTGATATGAGAGGGAATAATGAGAATATTCCTCAGAAAAAGTATATAATTGCGTCGACGCTCGGGCGTTGATGAAAATTTATGAAAAAAAGCGTATATTCTATTTTTGAATATGTATATTCTTTAAGGTTTTTTTTGCGGATAACAATTTGGTTGGGCAAACGTTGAAAAACCTTGGTAGCCATGCATCGGTGTATAAATATAGGCAGAAAACTGAATTCCGGGATATATGTATGTGCGTGTGTTTGTATATACACGGAGAAGCGCGATAAAAGAGAGCACGGGGTTGGAAATATGGGGGATGAGCGAGAAAGCACGTATAGTATAGACTATATATATATATATATACATATATAGAAGGGGAAATTGAGAGAGAGGGAGAGCGAACGAGCGTTGGACGAAAGGGTGCGTATATATATATGTATATTTGCGGATGAAGTGGTAGGATTTGTCATGGTTTATATAATACGGGACAAATTTGCATGCTTCGCAGGAGCTAGGCAGCTCTCCTTCTCTTATTTTTATTCGTCTTTTTTTCGACTTTCACGCGCGGTGTGTATACTACACGGGCGCGGGCGGTATAATTCTGATGGATATATCAGGCGCGCGCTGGGAGACCGGTTAACCGTGCGAAATTATTAAACGAGCGACACAAATTCGAGCGAGATAGGCGTTTCGAGAGTTTTCTGTGAAAATAATATACGCGCCCGCGCCAACGAGCGAGAGAATAAAAATTCGAGAGAGGGTGAGAAGAAAAATAGTCGAGGACAAAACGCCGACTGAGGGACAAATGAAGATTAAGGGAGACCGAGAAAGAAAGAAAGAAAGAAAGGAAGAAAGGAAGAAAGAACAAGGCGTGTGCGCGTTACTATTTTTTGAATAAGAGGCGGGGATTCTGCGATATGATATAGCGCGACGGATTTACCCGAGACAATGATAATAGCGAGCGGTTGAAAAATGAGTAGAGAAAACAATTGGAGCGAACAGAACCAATAGCGATTTCTCTCGTGTAATCTCGCGAGCGGGAATAACAACTATACTTTTTTTTTCCATGGAATAAAGTTTTATCGTATATCGGCAGCTCTGGCGGAGATGTCGTCATAGTCGCGGGGGCGTCATGAAAGATTTAATAGAACCATATCATTTTTGTGAGGAGAAATAAACGAAAAATATGGGCTGTTTTGAGAAAACTGCTCCATATATCCTCTTGATCTAAATTTGTGACTTTTTAATCTGCGTGCTCGGAAAAAATATAACTTTTATTTTAACAATATATATATACAGATGAAAAAATTGGATTTGGCAATGTGTCGCAACTGCTTCAATAACTTTTATTTAACGAGAAAAAATTTAATATGCTCGTGGTGACGGGTCAGAGTTTTCTGAGCACTACGGGATTAACATGCGACGAGTGATTAAGACGACGTGCTATAATAACAAGTTTTTAATGAAATTTATTATTAAAGAAGGTCGAGCAGGTGTACAAGACGGAAGAAAAGTTGCACTATTTGTTGTGCAATCTACGGCGGAGAGGGATCAGGAAAGAGTGAAAAAAAGGAATGTGAGATGGGAAAGTATGGAAGCGCGAGGCGAAGGAAGGAAATGCGAGCTCTACGACGGAAAACAAACGAAGCGCGCTTCGTTATATATTGGCGCCACGCCGGCGGAGATCGAGTTTTCAAGCTTTCAGCGATAATTTCCGGCGGAAGGTTCAACTCGCCACGACGATACACCGGTAGATCAACCGAAGAAATTACGGGATCGTAATAACGATGTCATATCCTTGCCGAATATACGACATTGCCGCCGCGATTGTCAACGATATAAATATCCTCGAAATCTCATACGCTCCTAGCTCTCTCTGCTACTACTGCTGCTGCTGCTGCTGCTGCTACTGCTCGATTGAAAACTTTTGTCTCGTATAAAAAGAAGGAAAAGAAAAATAATATGCGACCCTCATGAAGCTATTTTTATAAGATATTGCTCCGTTTTATTATCAAAATAATGATGAATTTTTAATAAAATTTAATTGTACGGAAAAAAATAACGAAGAATTTATTACTGTTTTCTCATGTGTTCCTATATATAATGTCAATATAGTTCACAAAAGTTATGTACTATATTATATTCATGAGAGATTTCATTTTATGGTATAGTATATGTATACCTGGTATATAGCATAAAATATGAGAAGAGTTAAAAAATGTCCAATGTAAAAATTCAGAATGGCAAAGTGTGCGCTCTTTGATCCTGTAAGTTTAATCCCCAGGCGGAGAATTCAGAGAGAAACCAGGCTGATGAGGAGTCAAACGGAAAGGGAATATACACAGAGAGAAAAAGCGAGTGTGCGGAATGAGCATTCGATCGTAAAATCGACAATTTTCTTTCTCCGCATCTCTTCTTCCATATTTCTCTCTCTCTTCCTCTCTCTCTCTCTCTCTCTCTCTCTTTCATTCTTTCTATTCTCATCCCACTTATCCGCTCGTTCACAATGTTTTTCGATAGCTTTGGAGCTTATATATTTTAAAATAGAAAATTGAGTTCTTTGTGATCGAGGAATTTTCAGTTATTGGCTACGGAGGAGGAGGAGGAGGAGGAGGCGGAGGCCGCGGCAAGTATGAGAAGAATGGAAAGTCCGGCGCTGCGTACAGTAGTGGTCAGCCAATATTGACGAAGCCCGCCGATGGCTCTCGCCGGAGGATGAGAGCAGAAAAAGAAACAAATAAAAAAACGTTCAGACATCGTAGAGATTCGAAAATCCGACAGAGATGTTCCGGCGAAAAGAGAATTGAAAATCGTTACGCACGATTTACCATCAGTCTCGAGGCCACGTCGAGAATCTGACAAATTTTTTTTTATTTCTCCGTTTCTTCTTCGTTTCTTTGTACTATTTCATTTTTTGTTCTTCCCTTATTTCGCCGACACTTTCTTCCCGCATATCTATTGTATACTATATTTTATTTCGTTTAATATTGTACAATTTTGGTAATTCCGGGTGAAGCTCGCGCGGTGGCGGCACACTTATACAACGATGATGGGGGATGAGGGGGATAAAACTTTGTCTTTGAGATTTCGATATAACTCAACGTCGGCTTCGCGAACAGATGAGCCTCTCGCGTGCGCACATCGAAAAGAGACTCGAGGGCACTCGCGCGCCCCTGGATGAAGATCCCCACGACACCGCATGCGGTGCGGTGCGGGGAAGAAAAAAAATAACGTGTGCGAGTTACGTGGATGATGCGCGGAGTTTGAGGGCTCCGCGCACTCACTCCCCGCCTCGGCTAGACGTTCTTTCGCGTCGCTCGCGTTGGCCTACGGCAACAGACGGCTGCTGCATCGTGCATTTTGCTGCTCCATCACCCCCGAAGATAGCCGGGGCGCTCTCTCTCTCTCTCTCTGCATTATATTCTCTATCGCGAAAGCCCTTTTTATCTCCAGAGAACAATTTTATTCCCATATATGTATCTCTCAAGATTTTTAAAACACACTATTTTGTTTTTGTTCTACGTATGTAGTATATTATTTTGGAACCTCCAAATAAACTATTTCAAAAACTTTTGAAAGTTCTCTGATGCAATCGTAACATCGGTCTTTTCTCGCTATTCGTATACTCATAAAAAGCAGAAAATATACGTACATCCAGGACGAGAGCAGCTGTATGTATTCAGCACGAATATATATACATGTGTACATATCGCGCGGTATGTATAATATGTACTTTCAGTTTCGTGCAAAGTTTCGCGTGCGAAAATCTTTTCGCATCTTTTATTTATCGTCTTTTCCGCATCCATTCTATTTTTATAGATTTTTTTTATTCAACCGTGCGGCCGTGTTTGCACGGAGTGTATATTCTAAGCTCTTCTGCTTGAATTTCAAGCCGGTGAGCATGTCAAGGGATTCGGAGATTTCCATGTACACAGGCGCGAGCCGGAGAGAAAAAAGTGAGCTGCCTACAGCCCCACGCTGACATCTTATTCATGTAAATTCTTGAGCTTGCCTTCATTCGACGCAGACACTTACACACGCGATGTCGCCAAAGAAAAAAATCTCTCAACGTTGTGCTCTTTATTTCCTGCATTACTTTCTATATATTTTACTTGGAATAAATGTCATTTCAAAAAGTTTTTTCTATTAATGAAATAATGTTTTTGAGATTCGCGCGGAATAAAAAAAAATATATTCATGTACATATAGAAGAGTTATGACAGTGCAGAAAGAATTTTGTTCACTTTAGGAATACATTTTGTTCCAGTGAAAGAATATAAAGATGAAAAAAAAAAATAAAATTCGAATCAGCATTCCATGACGATATTATAACAGAGATAATAAGGCAATTCGAGTTTGCTTCCCATCTAGATTCTCTCCCTCTGGAGGGTAAACTCGTGAAGCTACGAGCTGCGAGTTGCGAGAGCGTCTCAGGATCCAAACTCACCCTTATTGTCGCAAACATTTGCCCATCGTACGTAAAGCCGTTTAGAGTTTACGCGTGCCTCATTTGCAATTCTTCGAGGAAAATAGAAGCCTATCCCCATTAAATTCAATGAGGCAATTTGCAACGGCTCTAAAATAATAAAATAGCCTTTATTCGACAATGATGTTTTTATGGAACCGTCAGATTTTTTTTCTACATATGTATGTCTGTTCGCAGTAATACTTTCTTGTTATTTTTCACTTTATTTGTAGTAGAAGAAGAAATCTACTCGGCGGTGACATCGATACTACGACGGAGTATTTTTTTTTCTCATATCCATTTGTGGAGACGAGTATATATTTCATTTTTTTTCCACAAAAATTGACAAAAATATAACATTCCCAAGCTACGATGAATGAGTGAATGTCCATGTAATCCTTGAGTATGCATGTTAATATATAGGTGCAAGCAGAATTTATTTCTACAAACAATGATATAAAATTTATAAAACAAGACTCTCATCTCAGCGCAAGAAGAGAAATGAAAAGACACCGGAGCAAAGTCTCTCTGTGAAAAGAAATCAATCGTCTGTTTAAATCCTCCTATTTTATTATGATTTACTGTGAAAGCACAGCGTGTATTGCACACATGAAATCGATTTTTCGGCACGACTCAACAAAGAACTAAAAATAAATAAAATATTTTATTTGTAACAGATATAACATATACGTTTATGTTAAAAAAGTACAAATTGAAGGAAATCAAATGAAATGAGAGGCAGAGACAATAAGAATGCGTTATTCGTTTAGCGAATAATTTTAGATATAAATTTGCTGTGTTGGCTATGGTCACCTTGGCACGTGTGTATACACTGGGAGCGTTTATTTTTGGGCACGAGGCTTTTATGGAGCGTGCGAGCGTCGAGCAGGGAGAGATGAGCTTCAACGTTTCAACAATAAGAATCGATTGTATATAGTATACGTACTTTTTATCCAAGTCCCGAGGGTTCTACCGGTCTTTGACGAATTTGGCTCTGAGATGAGGCGTTCACGGGCCTACGGCCTCGAGGCTATACATGGGGTGAACAATAAGAATAAAATATTATCGATAATAACGCCCCGGCCTGTCACAAATAACCGAAGAGCGATGAAAAAATAAAAAACGGTACAAGATTTTCAACAACTCTTATTCTTTTCTATATTTGTTTACACGGAAATTAAAAAAAAATCTTGATAAATTTTGAAAATGTTTATAATTGTGTCGATGTGTATCAGAATAATTAGCGGGAAACAAAATGATTACAGAATCAACAAAATATTTTCGCTGTGCGAGGTAAAAACATTTTTTTTTTCATCGCACGTTCCGACGAGAAATTATTACCAACCGTTCCGCAGTATTTTATTCATTATTTTCTTTTTATACGTATGTGTATTTTTTGTAGAAAAAATATCAAAAGGAGATGTAAAATTTGAAGATACATTTTTATGCATAACCTGGTGTGCATACTACGTAGACAGTTTTATGCGATGTATTTAGAACGCGCAAGATAGAGGTGTAATATGCGATGCACGCGATATATGGCGAGAAGACTCGAGCAGGCTTCTATATTCGGGGTGTAAATTTGTACATACACGTGCAAATGGTTGCGCGTTTAAGTAGATCGATACGTGCATGTGTCCGAAATCGTTGGATGCACCAAATGCACGTGTTGTAGATGTCTGCGTATTTATTTAAGGCTCCTCGAACATGCCGACCCCGTGAAAATTTTAAAGAGCCTTCCTCCTCCAGATCCATTTATCTGCTTCGCCTACGAAATCGAAGTATCTATATACTATATACATTGCAGAACCAAATTTTTTTTTATTCACTTTTTTTATCATTCAGTCTAAAATGTTCTATATATGTATGTATATATATATATTTTTCCTTTTTTTAAAGCTCACTTAAAAAGACTACGACAAAAATTTGTTTTTTTTCTTTCTATTTTTATCTTTCATCAATGAAGAAATAGATTTTTAAATCTCTCGCTTTGCTGCTTGTCGATTTCGAGTATCTGATACTGGTGCAATTTTATCCTAGAAAATATGATAATTATTGCATACTGATGGTTAACAAACAAATTAATGTACTATTATTTCTATAATCTTCTTTTATTTGAGTGATCATTGTTTATAATTCACTGTAAAAATTCATTCTCATATAATATATTCGTAAATTATTATGGTAGTATTTATTTATATTATGCTTCTGGTTTTGTGAAATCGTCCAGAATTCATTTATACAGCGAAAGTTTCTCATTAGCTTGGAAAGCAGAATGAGGGAGAGAGCTATTGTCCTGTCTGAGACAGGAGGTTCAGCATTACTCCGACCTGTCAGAAACAATTTGATGAGTCGAAAGCCGCCACAAGCCGCTAATTTCGTATTCTCGTTATTTCTGAAGCTCCCAAGCAACTCGATCCTTATTCTCTCTCGACCCTCTCTAATTTCTGTACTTTCCTTCACATGTGTTTCTCATTGTTCTGATAAAGGGTGATATCGAATTTCCTTTTATTTTCTTGTGATGTTATTATAGTTATTTAAAACCAGAGAAATACAGACAATATAATATACATTTTACATGCAATAACGGCGGTGACCATCCACACTAATTCATACTTCTGATGTGATGATCAAGCTTTATAAATGAATAACTCTCGAAAAGTCTTTTCGTGCACATTTCTGCATTATTATCGCATTAACAAAGAGATACTTATAAGATAAATTTACGTTAGAAAAATTTATACCCCTTTTTTCTGCTCTTTCGCCCTTTTTTCGTTATTTTTAGCTCGTTCTATGTTCCTTTTCATTCTTCGCTCCGCGCGCTTCTTGCGAACTTCATAATTCGCGAAATGAATTTTTCTCTCCTTATTCCCCCTTTTCCTGCAAGAACCGAGAATTATTTTAGAACCACGCGCCGCGCGTTACCCACACTTTAACATCGTTAGAGCTAATTAAATTTTTTTTCAAGATTCCGAACGAGAGAAGCAGACCGAGAATGGATCGGTATAAGAGCCAAAGCTCTGCAGATCAGGAAGATTTAATTTCAGGTATTTTCATATCGGAGCCATAGTATTTCTTGCACCATTTATATATACGCATATATACTTTATTATCATAAAGTGTGTTATGCTTAATCATTAATTATCAGTTTCTCATATTTTAAAACACATGAATATATTATATATTGTCACGACAATATATAATATAATATGAGGTATACATGCATATATAGTATACGAGTATAAATTTGGAAAAAAAATGACGAATTCGGGGGAGATGATAACTATTTGAGGGTACGCGGGATAAAGAGAGCACGAGAAGATGGTAGACGCGATAGGGGAGTACATATATACTATATAACAAGGGATAGAAGTGCGGCTGGGTCGGTGCATATATAGTATGGAGGTCGGTAAAGCTGGGACTGAAGTGGCCGCATAAGAAGGGACAGGAGGTATACGTGCATGGTTGAGAAAGAGCAGGGTGTGCTTCGCAGTAGAAACGGTGAAAAGGGCCAGCAGAAACGATGAGGCTCGGAGGAAAAGGAGTCGGAAGGGAAGATTGGCTCTGCGCGCAGTACACCGCGGGTAAAAGCTCCGGAGCCGCCGCCGCCGCCGCCTCGTCGTAACTCTCATCGTTGGAGAAGTGCTCCGCCGAGCTCAAGATGCCTGCGGTTATATCTATATGTACACAGGCTTATTCTGCCGCATGCAATACCGCGTACAATCCTCATCAGAAGATCTCAAATTTTCCTATTCCCGCGCATCATCCAACGTCAACAAAAATCCACAATGAAGAATTTCTCGTTCTCCCTCAAATGCCTGTATTTACAGCCAATATGTTCCTTGCGGTTGATTTCGAAATGGCAGGCTATAGAGATGGAACGTTTTTGCATCATCTCCCGCCGTTTCTGCTCAATCTGCTTTCACGGAATATATTTTGTTTTTTTTTGTCGTCCCTCAAATATGGAGAAAACATTTTTTTTCTGTTTTTATTGGATTCTAAGTATTCGATATACATATTTTCGGAAAGGTTGAATTATTTTTACTGATGCAGAATTAGAAAAAAAAATAGCATATATTCAATAATGCGAGACGTGTATGTTATATTTCATGTTTTCATCATTAAAGCATGAATGAAATAAGATTGAAGAGTAAAACAATAAAAGATAAAGTTACAATAATAGAAAAGATACGTTTCCGAAGAAATAAAAGTGACGCGTGAATTTTATTATTAAGGTGAAGATTGCATCTTGATATGAGGGTTCTTCGAAGGGGTTAAAGCGATGACGTAGAAGATGAGTGAATAAAGGAGGTGATATAAGCGCTTCTACATAGGATTGGGCCTGACTTCGCGACGACCACTCGGATTGCATGAACGAGTCAACGGGAAGAAGAAGAAGAAGAAGAAGAAGATGAAGCCTTGAGCTTTGTTCGCAGCGTGTGTTCGCCGGAAGTTCTAAGATGTTCCTGGCAGCGTCTCAGTTCTCTTGCGGAAGTCTCCAGACCGCGGACGTACAAACATACAACACACACGTATTGCTAAGATACGTGTACTGCAAAGCACACCTTTGACCCTCTTGGCCTAATTTATTTCACAATATACATGAGACAGCCAGAATTCTCTCCATTATAACGTCTCAACTCTCAGTTTACGAACAAGATGCTCGTACCTACTGTAACGTCATGTACGAGAGCATATCCATTTAATTTACCTTCAACCCGGTGCGTTGCTCACAAAAAATTCATAAATTGCGCTTCCGTCAAGAGAAATGCCAACGAAATAAGATTATTTTATTTTACTTTCCAGTTTTATTATTTCGCCTATACAATAAAATACAGACTATTTTAAAATTAGTTTAAAAAATATACAATTAATTTCTTAAATCAACATCGCAAAATTTTATTTTATTTTTGATGATAAATATAGTGCAGACATGTTGGGGAGTTCGTATCGCTTGTGCACAAGTGTACGACTGTAAAAATAACGGAGAGTACGTAAATTCACGAAGGATTTCGAAATCAACAGAAATACGTATACGGTGGTATACACGGGAAAAGAGGTAGAAGGAATATAAACTGTCTATTTTCTCGGAGGTAAGAAAATGCGGTACAAACGCGCGCGAGACATTCTTTTCGCGGTATTGAGAGAACTGCTAAATTTATTGTCAAACAAGGACGACAGAGAGATAGAGGCTAAAAAATGAGGAATAGAAAGAGGAGGAGGAGGAGGAGAAGAGGGATTTCTCGGAAGCGAGTCCTTGCCATCACGTTGGCGGATGCATAAAAGAGGATGAGATCCTTATAGTCTTTTGGTAAACATCGGAGCTCGTAAAAGGATGAAGTACCATCTCATCTGTATACCGCCTTTTGAAAAAGGAAAGCCTCTGCGATGCTTTTCTCTGCATAACCTGTGGGAACAGCTCCAACAGTCACTTTTTTTTTCTTTCCTTACCATTTTTTTCTTCATGCAAATTTAACTTAGCTCATTATTATATTTAACTTTCATTATACAAATTCGTTAAGAATAATAATTGGAGATTTCGTTATAAAAAGTACATACGTTATTTTTTTAATGGAAAAATAAAAAATAAATGTGTATTGAAATTGTGGTCAGCATAATAATCGAATCAATTGAAATGAATATGTGCATGTATATTATTATTGAGAGATGAAATCTGTCGGTTTGCGCATCGAAAAATTTCACGCAGGAAGTCATCGATGAACAAAAAATGTTGTGCCTGCGTATGACGCGAAGTGAGTATAGCTAATAAAATGAAAGAGACGCATGCCGTCTGGCGCCGAAGTATATATTTCATTGTCAGCGTCCAATAATAATAATTTGGGAAGCATACAGCTGGGAATAACCGTCGCGATTGTTGTCTTTTTATTGGAGGTATCGATTCAACTGTGAGGGCCGTGGATGTGCAACTGCACATACAAACGGGTTTATTGTCAAATAAATTATTAAATAATAAAATAGTATGCATATAAAATTGTTTGAAATAAAAAAAAACATTCATTATAATAGTTGGATATGTATGCGGATGCATATATCATCATGTCGTGCAGCAAATTGATTTTGTTAAACACATTTTTCGACAGGCTTTTACCTCTTTATATACAAATCCCTGGTCGTGTAGTCTCCCTCTTGGCGTCACTTTGTGCCGCCGTGAACGCTTCTTCGCAGGATCTTGTACGAACACGCGTTACTCTTCCCGTTTTCCAGAAGTTACGGTACACGTCTCGGGACTCGTAAAAGACCCGTAAATTTTCCGGGGCTAAAGGACTTTCCTGCCTTCGAGAGTATATATGTATATGTGCGTGTATATACGTGTGACGCGTGGATACCTATACTACAGACTACACACGCGGGGAATGCTAAAGCGGTATCAGAGCTAGACTCCGAGGGAGAGCGATTTTCCAGTTACAGGGCGAACCTCTGATGTGATCTTTCAGTTAACGAGCGCAAGCGGACGCCGATTTTCACGCTCAAGCCTCGCAGAATTCGTCGACGCATTTTTTTTTTCACGCCTTTCATTCATTCCTTATTTCTATATCTATTATATGCATATTTTTCGTAATCATTTAAATTTTACTCTTTTTTTCATATATATTTTCTTCGCACTCTCATTGCTTCATATTCTTAATGATATGGTATATGCGTATACTTTGTGACTCGCTTATTCTTTTTTTGCCCATACGCGGTTAGGAAAATTTGACGGCAAAAGTTATTGTCATCTACATATAGTATATGTATCAGTTCTTTTGCACTTTCAACACACATTTGACGTGACCCTCGCTCGAAATTTTTACCCCGTAGAGCATTCAATACGAAAAACTATGGTGTTTTATTATACTATATGTATACTATATAGTGACAGTTTGAAAAATCTTTGAGCAGAATTATTCATATTCTACAAACATAGAAAGTTGACCACATCGATTTCTTTAATGATATTTTACTTTAAAGATATTTGCAAGATAATTTTAAGTTGAAAACGTTTTGACAATATATATTTCGTAACTATATTTCAAATAAATTAACTTTTGACATGAAGAATAGAGAGCAATAAGCCAAAAGGATATACGCATGGATGGGTTTATGTTTTAGAAACTTTTATTCGGAATATGAGAATAGTGAGTAAAACGATATGGAGAGGGTGAGAGAATAAAGTACGATCGTGTGCAAGTTCTCCCATGAAGTAATGACGTGTTTGATGTATATGCGGGGTACCCAGTGGACTCGGAGACTGGGGGCTGAGCTCTTGGGAAGCCTTGGATCTCCCTCGATTCGCGCGTCTCATCGATGATGAACTTTGTATTCGCAGATGCGTGCTCATAAACGTCAGTATGGATGAGAGCTATTTTTGGGGCTAAGTAAGAGCTGTAGGCGCGCGTCGCCTCGCTCCAGAAAAATGCTCCAAGGGCCGGGTTGCCGAGGGGAACGCTCGCGCGCGCGAAAATAAGAGTAATCCAAGCGAGACCCTGCTTCGTTAGTCTCACGCCCGGCTCCATAAAACAGTGACACACTCCAGACGTTCCGATATGTGCCAAAGCTCGAGAATCTCACGCGATTACTCGGAGAGAGACAATAAATATAAACACGATCGACAGAAACGCGACACCGCATTACACGCTTGCTAAAATCCACAAATATAATGAGACGAAACTCAGTGCGATGCATCACGATGATCCTGATCTGTCAATCGCTTCAAGTTTGTTCTATTTTGTGATTCTATGAAAAAAATAGTTTTTTTATAGAATCTATTGATAATTTGCACAATCTCTATTATTATCAAAATGTCATGTCTAAAAATGCGTAAATTTTGAAAAAATTTCATCATTTAGAAATCGAGCTATAAATTTACTGTTGAAAAATGTTTACTTTTTGTATACATCTACCATTTAAATAAGTTGATAATTTAATTTTAAAAATTCAATTTTAACACAAAGTCCTATATCTCTTTAATATGAAAATTATAAAAAATGAACAATTTAAGTTAATCAATAATTAACCACACAAATCTGACCAGCTGACGACGAGAAGTCAATATGGAACAACTTTCGATGAAATATTTATCTTTTGATACCTTTCTTTGTTATAAATTTTCTACGTTAAAATAAAAAAAAATTAAAAATATATAGGAAGAATCAATGACATTGAATATAAAGCATAAAAATATTTCTTCTCAAATAAGATATATAGTCAGTTGAGCATGTATTGAGTATATAGCAGCATATATACGCTCCCGCTATATACGCTCCCACAAAAAAAAAAACATTTGTCTCAATTTTACGGATCAAATTTTAATGAAGAGTAACTTGATAAATGAATTATATTGAAGCTATAAAATAAAGATACAAATTCTTGAGCAATTTGGCATGAGCAGTATTAGGGTGAATTTTCAGCGAAATGTATGAGTCGACGAGGGGCTTCAATTATTATCGAGTGATCGTAACAAATGTAATGAGATCGAAGCGGAGCAACGTGAAGCCCGTCGGAGTTGGTGAATCGAGGGATCGCGTTACGTGCCATTAACGGACGTGTACGCAGCCCGAAGATTAACTCAGATGGAGGATATCTAATGCCGAGCGTACACTAACTTTCGTAAGCCCTCCGCCTTTCTCGATCCCCCGTACGAAAAATACGGGGATGAGACAGAGAGATCGCGCGCGTCCACTTTTTATCTCGGCTTATGTACTTCTTCCCCCCGTATGTGGGTTTTGGATTAGTCCAATAGCGGTGTGCACTACATTGCTTATACTATACACATTATACACTACCCTCGAAAAGTTTAACTGCGTGAACCGCTATTATATTTTCCACTTGTTCGTATCATCAATTTTTATTTTGCTCAAACTTCTTTTGTTATATATAATTCATTATAACTATAACGTTTCCTCGATGAATTTTATAGAAGACGGGAGCAATTGACTTTACGTAGAAACTCGCGAGGAAAAATAATAATATATAAAAATGTCTTTAATATATTGTATGTATATGATAGGAGGCGAGATTGAAAAAACTTTTTGGGTGGATTGTATGTGACTGGAGCAAGTGGAAATGAGGTTTGAGGGTCGCGACGAGTTTTTCTCGCACCCTCCAGCGCTCTCTGCTTCGAGCCGATGATTACCCCTATCCGCGTCGCGAGGGAGAACGAGAGCGGAAAAAATACAGAGCCAAAATAAATACCCTCTCGATATCTTTCCGGTGATCCCTGCGTACAAGCAGCGATAGTACAGAAAGTCCGCCTGCGGGCTATATTCTCTTGCTCCTCTCGCTTCGCGCGTGTTCAACGAGAAACCGTCGCGTTTGTTATTTACCTTTCTCATTATCAGTCGCCTTCTCGGGCACAGAATCGTGTTTGCGACGCTCTAATCGGAAATAAAATACAAACGTGTTGTCGAAGAAATAAACTCTCTGAAGGTTTGATTGTTGAGCAGTGAGAAAAAATAAAAGGAGAAATTCTTGAAGCATCAGCTACATGTTTGGAAGAAAATAAAAAATGTCGCTAATTCAAGATTCCTCTCTGATGTAATATACACACACGTTGTATATTTACTCTATATACAGAGAAATGTTGAACTGCAACGAAAACCCGGATAAATTTTTAGCTAGCGCACGATAGCACGCTTGGCTGACTCTGCTGCTTTTTTCTAAATTGCTACGACTAAGCAGGAAAAAGTAAATTGCTAGAAAGAGAAAGATGAGAGGAAAGGGAGAAAGAGGGATGAGAGGCGGCGGAATGAGATTCGGGCGGTGCTCGAGTCAACGTACGGAAGTCGTTTCACCGAAAAACAATTACGCTGTACTTAATCGCCGGGGGAACTCGAATAAGGGGCAATTCTTCAAGGGTGCGCGGATGAGCAGCGCCGAAGCAAGCAGATCAAAGCGCGCGGCGGTGTGTCGTTCACATGCTTCCGGATGGACATCCGTTAAATCTTGATCAGTATAACATGAAATCACCGCACGGATCGAGAGCTATCCTAATCTTGTAGCCTAATCCTTTCTAATCCCCTGTCGAATATCCCACTCTCCTCTCCTCATTCGCATATACTATATATAGCATCAGCCGAGAGTGTGTGCTTGTTGGATCGAGAGAATGAGGGTGATTTGATGTTGACCCACGGCCATCAATTTCTAATGCGTCCCCGGCGCCATTCGCTCGCTTCCCTTTCTGCGAGATCTAATCTCTACCTGCCCCCCCTGCTTCCCTCCGCTTTGACTGTACACATCCCGCGCGCGCGCTTGTCTCTTTCCATCGCGTTTACCTCAATCCGCGACACACCACCGCCGAATACTATCCTCATCGCTTGCCCGCGCTCATTCTCTTGCACGTTCCCTTATTCTCAATTGGCTCTGTTTCGCCGTGTCTTCCAAGTTTCACGCGCATGCTCGCCGTTTCTCCATTGTTCATGCATTATCTGCCCCGAATAACCCCCCCCCTCTCTCTCTCCCTTTTAAATATTTATCATCCTTCTCTCGCTCTAGCTCGAAATTCTCTCAATATAATTTCTCTCACACTGTCCATGTCAAAATTTGCAACGCGATCTTTCGAAATGTCGGTGAAAGGCCTTGAAATATGCCTCGAAATAATAAAACTGTCAGCCGACACTTTTCAACGAAAATAAATCGTCGAGGTTACAAATTGACAGTTGAGAAATAATATGCGTATGTGTGTATATGTGTAAAGAACAATATCGACGTTCGGATCTTCTGGACGTTAAACTTTGTGACAAGTAAAACGTTTGACGTTTCAAGTGTTAAATTTCGTCAGGAGTCTTTCGCAGATGGAAAGCAATAAAGGACGACCGATGAAATATACAATTAAAAACAAAAGAAATGCATCGGGAGATTGACAGAATCTACTCTGCACTTTCATGAATTTTTTCCTGGCTTTTTCAACTGCGGCTGTCATGTGTAGTTTTCAAAATATTTAGCCGAGAATTCGTCCCTACCGGTGAACGAGATAGTTATGTATACATGATGCATACGTCCAAGAGACACTTTCTCTGACGCTTCGCTTTTTATCGCTCGTTTTTGCTTTCCGTATATTTTTCGGGCGAAGGCGAGAGAGCGCGAACAGAGTGCAGGAGATTACGAAGTGTATATGCTTCTCGCGTTCACTTTGTCCCTTGTCCTACATTCTAATCCGACTTTTCATTCATATTTGCGTCACTGTACACCGGACTAAAACTCGCCCCGATTTCTTTTTTCTTTCGTTCCCTTATTTTTTTTATCTTTTTTTTTTTCATTTTTTCGCTCTTTTCAGCATATCGCTCCAAAACTTCCGACTCCTGTGACAAGCAGTGACTAACCCGTACAATATATATTCTGTGTAAATATTTCGCGCCCCGTTTGTACCGAGCTTTTTTCTCTTGCGATGCTTTGACGCGTATATCTAAAACTCAGAGGATTATGCACCATTGCAAAAAAGAGGCGCAAGAATTATGAAAAGAGCATAGACCGAATCAAGTATCGAAATCAAGAGTGTATTAAAAATATATAATAATGTTTTTGATTACGTATATATATGGTTATTGACGCAACAAATTGAGTTAATTGCTTTAATCGGTTGATGTCGCATTAAAAGATTTTATTATTCCTTTTTTCGAAGCCCATTAGGAAAAGTACTGAAATACGAAAAGAGGAAAAGATGTTGATACGGAGAAAAGTTGACTAAACACGACAGTGTGTTATGAATCACGGGACAATGGGCAGAATGAAGTAACACGCAGCGTGTGGAGAGTTTCGTTGGTGTGCGCTGCACTCGGGCACATAAAACTGTAAATCTCTTTGACAAAGCATAAAATGCGGAAGCTGCTCTCCGAATGTGGCAAAACTCTCGAGCTTTTTCTCGCACTCTCGTTTCTGCATCGCTTGTTCGCTTTTTTAAACTTTTTTTTTCCCCCGCGTGAAAGGCTCGAATTCTCATTGTTTCAGGTTTACCTTCGAACTATACGTCGGAGCGGATCTATCCGTCAATATTTTTCAGCACGTCCGAAAATATTTCATCGCCGTTTCGACTAGAGGCATGTACATCCGTAACTATGAAACACTCGCCCGCCCGAGGGCGACATGCACATTGCGCCCGCGACTAAAACTTCTGACGCGGCTATTTCCCATGCTATTTTTCTCTTCGCCTTTTATTGTTTATTTTTCAACTTATTTACGTGGATTTCATTCTTTACGTTCAAAATACATGCCGTAACAATGTTACGAATGATATTGTGAGTAGCAAATTATTTTTAAGCAAAAATGTAGTACAGAGATGCAGATGAACGAATAAAAAAAATCCATATTGTTTAGTTTGAAGAGGAAGAGGAAGAGTGTGTATACACATGCGCACTGTGTAGAGAAAAGGGAAAACGTGAAAAGGGAGGGAATATACGATTGAATCTCGAATCAGGTTAAAGGACATGCGAGCGGAGAGATTGGATTTATGGAGGGAGTGCAGGTTGGATGGGTGCACAGTGCTGACCGCGGGGAGCGTGTATAATCTTGGCCGTGGCTCAAGATTGCGGTTCCTCGTCGGATGAGCCCTTTGAGCCCTTCGAGTTACCCGAATGGCTCTGGTTTACATCTCCCTCGTCAATCGTCTTCGCTTCCCATCGTCTTACAATCTACTCCTTTCGCTCCTCGCGCCCTTCTTATTATACCTTTGCTTTACGAGCACGCTCAAAAGCTATATATATCCTTACTCCCCCAATAGCAATTGTCAATCTATGCGCGTGTATAACCAAAAATTTCATCTTCTCGGCAGAAAAACATCTGTCTTCATATACAATTATTATTATTTTACGAATACTTTTCTCTCTCTCTCTCGCCGATTCAACATACAATATATTTCATTAAAATATATACACGCGCTTGCTTTTCTTTTCTGTCCGATACCATTATACTTATATATTTATATATTTTACATTATTTTACCATTTTAAATTGTATTCTTCTCATGTTAAATGGTGGAATTCATTCCATATTTTATATTTTATTATTTACATTTTTTTATGTATAAAAACAATTTATTTTTAGGATTCTTATTACCCATTACATTCGTACCTTATTTTATTCAAATTAATTTTTTATTTCAAATTTATTACGAATATCAATTAACCCAAGAAAAAAAATTACAGAGTGTCAAGGCCAAAAACAAAAGTGGGTTCATAATTTTTTTTTGTAAATTCTTTTCTTTTTTTTAATGACTAATTGAGAAATTCCTAACATGCAATCTCATTGTTGAGAGAATATCTACATGATTCTTCTAATTAAACAATGCATTGCCAACTTTTTGACATTTTACTGCATATTGTCGATTCGCTTTGGATATACATATATGTAGGTATATATATGTATGCGTGTATTGCATTTTTCAAGGATTAAATATGTATGTAGTTTTGAATTAGTCGAAGAACGAATGAAATAATTCCGAGATGCATCGTCATGGAGATTCACAAATAACGCACAATAAAGTATAACCAGCTGACCTGTATCAATGAAATCGACCCTCGACCACGCTCCCGTCTTTGTGTTCTCGCATCGCGACTTGCGTTCGGTCAAGCCCTCAGGATGAGTTTTCGAAATGCACATTTTTATACTATACTATTTTCAAATAATTTTCAATTGAGCCGGAAAAACATGGTATTTTTATTCTCTTTTTATATATTAATTTTTTAATCTAAATAAAATCGAATAAATAAGTCGGATTGAAGATATATTGTATATACCATCAAGATTGCCCAATAGCGAATTTTAATCATATGTATTTATACATATACTATAATAATATTAGATATATGAAATATATAGTATATATTTGGATTTCCCCATTGAGCATATATTCTCGTCTCTGATGTGTTATGCACGATCCCGAGTGAAAAAGGTTGAGATATACATATTTTTCTGTCAGTCTCATCCCTCACACTAGTGCAAACAACCCTCTCGAATGTGTCTGATGTAAATATTTAGATTCAAAAGTATATTTGCGAGTAGGCCAGCTTGTCACACGCTCTATTCCGAGGTGGAATGATCTTTCACAAAATATACCGTTCACAGGGGAAAAATTTCGAAAGCTTTCCAAAAAATAAGCATCTCGATTTCTCTTTCTCATCCTTGCACAACGTAAGCGCTTCATTTTTACTATTGTGTATCATTCACCCTGCTAACCATTCCTGACGATCCCCCTTGTTTGTACATTTTCGAGTATTATTTAAAGTAGAGTTCGCGACAAAGTGTTTTATATGAAATAGAGAAGGGCGAAACACGGAGGGAAAATATTTTTCAATAAATAAAGCATAAATTATAAGGAATACAAAAATAAAAGAAAATACATACTTTCTTTCCATGACGCTTTTTTCAATCAAATAATAAATATATATAATTATACATTTTATTTTATTGGCTCACTCTCACTCTCTCTTTCTCTCATTAGGACCGAATGCTCGAATGTTCAACAATAACGCCTTCCTGTCTCGAATGTATGTCACAGGTACCCCCACCAGGCGCGTGTTCTGGATCATATTAAACAAGCCCCATGCAAACAACTGATTGTTCGATCAAAATTTCAATTTCAATTTGAGTTTTTCAATATATGAATTCTTACATTGCGCCCCAAATAATTAGCATTTTCTTTATTTATACAAACTTTCCGATTAAATAGATTCTTGAAGTAGAAAAATAAATAAAAATATTTAGCGGAAAATGCTGTATCCCTTTTTTTCAAAATTCTTCAAGGCGTGACTTCACCCACAGAGAAGAAAGAAGAGAATAATTTTCATGTATCCACAAGATCCTGTGTATAAGCAAAAAAAAAATTAACCAAAATTTAAAAAAATGGTTTTTTTTTCGACTTTAAGAGCATATTTAATCGGAAATTTCTCGTACATGATGAAAATGCCACTTTTCGGGGCGCAATCCAAGAATTCGTATTGAACAAGCCTAAAAACTGATTATTAGATAAGTTTTTTGTTTTTCACATTTTTAACCCAATATTAATTAAATATGAGAGGTAAATTTTTTTGGTTTTCGATTTAACGCAGCTAGATAGGAAAATTTATGGATATATAGTGGTTGTCGATTTTAATATTTTTCGACAGGAACTTTTACCATACCTCTGCAAAAAATTGATGAAATGTTAAAAAATAGTGAGGGCAGTATGCAGAGAAAGAGAAAAATTGAGAACTGGATTTTTCATAGCCAGTACCGAAAATGGTCGAGCACGCTATTGAATCGAGGTATGGATGGATATATCGAAACTCGGGAGCTCCATTGAAAAATAGTTTGCATCGGTGCATGAAGTTGTTATATTAAAATGAGCAGTACTCTTTATCTTTTTTTTCCTACTCGTTACCTCATTTTCTTTCAATCTTGTGCCTTTAATCTATGATTATCTGTGGCTTTTGTACGCATGTATAATTCGAAAAAACAGCCGTAGGGCATACATGAAAAAATTGGTAAAATGCGAATGGAAAGAAAAAAAAAGAAATGGGACTCAAATCGATATGGAAAAAAATGAACTCCCATATATATGTAATGTGTATTCACGATTGATTTTAAAAGATGAATTTTGTGCGGAGATACATACATAGATATACATATGTATTGAGAGATTGATTAGTACTGTTTGGTTGTCGGAAGTTTGGTCGTCTGAATATGAGGAGATGATGGTTGGGAGAGAGGTCACGTCGTCGGCATCATGGTCTCGGAAGTAAAAAGTACGTATATGTATGTGGGGGCGCACGTCGGAACGGACCAGTAGCCGAAAAGCACAAATTTAGTGCTTACAACAACGAGGGGGGGGAGAGATGTTACCACCGGGGAGGGAGGGAGAGCGGCGCTATACACGAGGAAGAAGGAGTTTGGAGAAACAGCTTCGCCTTAATGGAGGTAAACTCTTAAAGTTCTCGGCTCATAAATCTCGACTCATTAACATAACGCATTAGAAGCGAGGACGCGCACGTTCGCTGCGGGGTGAGGCTGGAAGAAGGGAGAGGCCGAGGCGAAACGAGGGGGTCGGACGCGTGCTCCGTGCAATTAAGTGAGTGTGCCATTCTCAGAGAGCATTGAGCATGCTTCGCATCTACATGGCGTATACAACATGAGGAGAGAATAAACAGCGCAACGACGAAGCGAGATGCCGCGCGGAGAAAGGAAGATCCGCAGATTTTCTGCCCAGTGTCGATCGCGTTCGCGCGTATCGTATCACTATACCAAAACCCTCCTGATGTCCCGCCGCGCACTGCGCCTCTCAATCTCAATAATGCTCCCCTTTTATTATATAATATACTTATCAGAGATAAGCAGCGGCGCATCTCAAACGTATAGTACATGCGCGCCTTTTTAAGTTATTCTCCATATCAGATAAATGCCGCAATAAAAGTTGAAAGATACATACCTTCATTCAACTGATGGCAAATAAAACATCGCATCAAACAATATATATTATATACAATTGTTTAAACGGAAATAAAAGGTCTTAACATATCCTATTTGTTATTCTTCTTATACCATGGCCGTTGCTTATTACAATGTTATCGAACAACGTAGCCTTTCGTAGCCTTCAACTTGTTCGGATAAACCTGTTTAATAATGTATAACATTTAACTATTGGGACCTGCTGATGTCCATATACAATTTAGTGTACTTGTATAAAATGTGTATATCATAAAAACAATCTATGTATAAATTTAACGTAATTCATTTTATTTTTTAAATATTCAATAAATTAAAATCAAGCTTTAGATACTCCCTATACTTTATACACATTTTTCATATATACATGTATACAGCGAAAGTATATAATAAGAGATAAGTACGATTTTTTAAATTATTTAGATTATTTGGTTCACTACAAAAAAAGTTTATTTTTATTCTCTGTTCACGAATTATTTTTGATTTATCGAGAAAAAGTGCTTGAAGGGGGATCGATCCCCGGGGACGCGTTCTACGTCGAGTCCTTTTGTCCCTATCCACCCAACCGACATTTCTTTCTTAATGTACAACTCTTATATATACGCACACGCTTTCGCACGGCCACATCCGCAGGCTTTGATCCCTGCGGATTTCCCGCTGATTGATCCCTCTCTGATTGATCGCGCCGTCAACGTCCCTCGGGGCTATTTCCACTTTCACCGTTGTTGTTTAGTTCGAGATTGGAAGCAGCGCCAACAATTCTCCAAGTACGCTCATTCGTTCAAGCAACTTTAGAAATTAAATTAAATTCACGTTTTTTAAATATTAACAAAAAAAAAATGCACGTCTTCGCGTCGCGTTGATTAAAATTTGTTCCGACCATGCAAAAAAAAAGATAATCGACGCTATAGATAGGGTCGCAGAGAATATATACGCAATAAAAGAGACACTGAATCTTCCTCTCTGCGTATTAAATATAATAATAATAATAATAATAATAATATCGGCGTCGCAAGGACTATATTGCTAATTAAAAGTATATATCCTATGCTGTGTGCATTACTCGGAGGGCTAGACAAAGTTCTGCGAACGCATTAAAACCGGAGCCATCGACGGGTATCCTGGGAAATGCGTGGCATACTTGGGACGTACTTATTATGCATAATATACTGTATGTATTCGCGTGTGAATATATATGTATAGAGGATGCATATACCAAGTTCCCCCGGGATCGTGAAGTGCGCGCTGCGAGTGCAAACTCCCGTCTGACCAAATATTATCATGGGGATTGTGCCCGTAGAAAAATGAAGTAAAATATACTAGCATATCCTGTGAACCACTGAATATCCTCTATCTCATCTTTCGACAATGGCTATACTATACGCGATCACGAAACCCGCTTACTTATTATAGTATTTTAACTTATTTGCACAAAATGCGAATGCACCGTTCTGTGCTGTGTGTGTGACGTGTGGCATGATTTTTATAACATACATATAGTATATGCTAGCTAATTTGGTGAAAAATTCGGAGGGAAGACTGAAATCATTTTTTTCAATACAAAAATATACATTTATTCATGTAATTTTTCAATTTTTGTCTTTTTTACCTCGCTGAGATATCGTTTGATGTAAGATCCGGTCTTCGGTGAAAAATTATCTTCCAGATTTTCCATCTTTTCCCTCTCTTATGCGTTGAATGATGGATCTTCGTATTATTACAGAATGCATGCGGTTGCAAAGGGCCAGGATATTTGCCAGCTAGACGTGTGGCCTGTCGCTAATGCTTTTTCACGACGATGCGCACGGGCCACGATAAATCTCGTTTCGCGGCTCGTGACTTCCCCTCGTCGAGGTCTGATACTTTCCTCCTTCATCCTACGTACGTAAGAAATAAAATTGAAGCGAGATGAGATTTTCTCGTAAATATCCTGACCATGCGCCGATCGAAAAATAAAAAAAAAGTATATTTATTTATATACAATTATTTTTTTGTGGAAAGGAATCGGAAATATATGTGAGGATGAAAATTGATAATAATTTTTTCTATATATAGTCAATCGATCGGGCCATAGAGTATATATATATTAGGGTGTCCGTTATTTACCAAGTTGGTTATTTTGGCTTGGGTTCGGGCTAAATCTTTAGTTTTGGTCCTACAATGAATTTTGAAAA